>PITA01018702.1:0-39631 GCA_004023965.1 Spilogale gracilis
TGACCACCACCACCCCCCAACACACCAACACGGGTGGAAGCAGGGCAGGTCTTCCTAAGCTCTCCTCCCTTCCAGTGGGCCATGGGCACAAAGGTCCAGGAATTCATACAATGTGGCAAAAAGGCAGTCTACTAATTCCAGGCTCATTAGCATGGCTCGTTAATTATCAATGCTCCCCTCCCCGGCCACCCCTCTCCCCCAAACATCCAAAACAGCAGATTAAGTTTTAACTTTTGCTGGCAGAACACCTGCTTCTGAAATTCGTCCTCCCTCCACCTCCTCCTCCCTCCACCTCCGAGGATTTACAACACAAAGTAAACATTTACGCTGGTTAAGATTTACCAAAAGGAAGTGTGGCCTGGAATGAGTCCTTTGAAGTTCTGTCTCAAAAGAAGAAGGAGCCCTTTTTAAATATAGAAAATAAGAAACCTCAAAGCCTTCTAAGTGATGTTGGACTTGGGGCTTGGGGGTAACTGGGCCTTCTCCATTTTTCACTTGGGCCTTAACGCCAGCATACATTATCCTAAGTATGACTCGAAATTACAGGCCTCTCCTCCAGGGTAAATGAGGATATCGATCAATAATGCAATCAATGGCTTCCTGGAAACTCTAGGGTAGAACTTTCTTCCTGAGATATTATGAAGGGGGTAGAAAAAGGTACCTTGAGAGGGACGCCACAGGGCAAGGCTGACTTTATAGGCGGGAAATTTAGATCCTAAGACCTACCTGTTCCTCCAGACAGAGGGGATTTTCTCAGTGAGGCATGTCTTGTTTCACTGGAGGTGGGAGAGATGGAAGCAGCCAGCCCAGAATAGATGTTGGTTAAGCAGACTGAGTATCAGATGCCCCAGGCAAAGAGTCACCAGACGCTGAGGTCATGCAGATACCTTTGGGGAAAAGGAAATGAAACAATTCCCCATGCTACCCCAAGATTGCTGGCGTAGGCCAATGGAAATTTGGAATCAGAAAAGGAAGGATGACTGCACCTGGACGATGTCTGCACCCAATCAGAACCTTCTATCTCTTTAGTGCTAGCACCCAAGATGCAATCAACCAAGAATCCTGAGCACCTGGGGCAAGTCCCAGGCAGTGGTTGTGTGCATCAAGTGAAGGAAGAATAGATGAAGCAAGGACTTCCCAGGAAATAGCACCGTTAATAACTGACTTGGTCCTGGCCACCTGATGGGTGCTTCACCTAGTTAGCTCACTCTGAAGACTAGTGTGTTCTTAGCCACACATGCAGATGAGATCACTGAAGCTGAGCCAACTTGGTCAAGGTTGCAAGCGATGCCCGCTTCTAAGCCCACACTCTTTCCACTGTACCACACGGCCTTCAGATGGAAGCTATGTATTAACAGCTAACTGCATGATATGCTAGAAGAAGCAGTGAACCTGGATTCCTCAACTGTGGAGGCCTGGCTCAGCCCTTAGTTGAGTGACCTGAGCAACTCATTCAGCCCTCTGCAGGTGCTTCTGGTCCCACTTCTGTCCTTGGCCTCAGCATTTCAGTGGGCTGCACACTAGAGGGAAGAATCCACATCCACCCACCTTGCTTCAACTTCCTGGCTGATCCAGCCAAGCGTTTAGAAGCTTTGTCAGCATGAATGCAACATATTTTGATAAGGCTTTTTCCTTGCTCCTGGATTCCCTATAAAGAAAGAAGCATGATCGTTTCAACATGAGCTTATATTATTATCTATCCTTCCAGAGTTGGGAAGGCAGCAAATCTGATGCTATACTATGTGATATTTTACACTTGGGCTTTTGTTAGGGAACATCTACAAGCACCAGCCTTTCATCGTTCAATCAAATTTGGCCCTAGCAAGGCCTCATCTTTACTTGAAGAGAGAGAGAGACATCCAGAGACCCTGAGCATTTATTCCTGCTGCCTCCAGCTTCCTAGGGTCTCACCTAGGGGAACGCCCTGGTTCTGAATCTGAATTTGATCCAAGGACCAATTACAAACCTATTTCTCTGCACTTTGAAAGTTCCATTTCCCAACTTGTCAACTGGGTAAGAAAGGATTTACTTCATAAGGTTGTTAGTGAAGAGCTTATGAGATTCCAGAAGGTAAAACTCTTCTAATCATAAACATTCTAGCATTTACTCTGTACTGGGTCCTTTAACACTCCATTTGAATGAGTCAATGTTAGACATGCATGTGAGAAACAAATACAAAAATATAGGACACAGGGTGAACAAATGAACCAATCAATAAATGAAGGAATGAAAGTAAGAAGAGGAAGAAGGAGAGGAGAAAGGGCCTAGGAAGGCCAAGGGGCCCTGAGTCAAGCTCAGAAATTTTGGGCATTGGAGAATGATGAGAAGTTTCCAAGAAGAAGAGCAATTTACCCTGGAAAGCCCTATGGGAGAAAATTCCAAAAGGACTTCCAACCTGAGTTGCTGGAAAATCATCTTGCAAGTCTGACTACTCTGTTAGCTACGGACCGTTAAATAAGCCAGTGCCAGAAGTGACACCTTAACTCGGATGGTCACCATGGGGACACAAAGGACAAAGGACTGGCAGAGGAGTGGGCAGACTTTAAAAGACTTCAACTACTGAAAAATCTTGACAGCTGTCCCCTCAAAAATGCAGATTTATAAGGATAAACAATCCCAGATGCATGTTTTTGTCATGCCAGTGTCTCGAACCACTAACTTCTACCCCCTACATTCACCTCATCACCTTTTAAACAAAACAAAACAGAAGGGAATCCCTGCTATACTCTCACGGTCACTGGAGCATTATTTGCAAGAGCCGAAAGGCAACCCCAGTGTCCATCAACAGATAGAAAAATAAGAGGTGGTGCATCCTTACAATGGAATATTATTCTGCCATCATTTTATTTTTTAAAGACTTTATTTCACAGAGAGAAACACAGTGAGAGAGGGAACCCAGGCAGGGGGAGTGAGAGAGGGAGAAGCAGGCTTCCAGCTGAGCAGGGAGCCCCATGTGGGGCTCGATCCCGGGACTCGGGGAACAAGACCTGAGCCGAAGGCAAACACTTAACGACTGGGCCACCCAGGCGCCCCTTACTCTGCCCTTAAAAAGGACATTCCCACATGAGCTGCGACGTGGGTGACCCCACAGGACATGATGCTAACTGAAAGCAGCCAGTCACAGAAAAATAATTACCGTACAGTTCCAGTGTACGTGAAATACCTACAGCAGTCAAATTCATAGAAAGTAGAATGGTGGTTGACAGGGGCTGAGGGAGAGGTGAATGAGGAGTTAGAATGAAATGCAGACAGAGTTTTGGTTTTGCAAGTAGGGAAGAGTTCTGGAGATGGATGGCGGTGATGGTTGCACAGCAATGTGAATGCGCTTAACGCCACAGAAATGGACACTTAAAAATGCTTAAGACTGTACATTTTGTTATGTGGATTTTACCAGAATTTTTTAAAAAGTTTGGAAAGGAGGGCGCCTGAGTGGCTCAGTGGGTTAAAGCCTCTGCCTTCGGCTCAGTCATGATCTCAGGGTCCTGGGATGGAGTCCCGCAGCATCGGGCTCTCTACTCGGCAGGGAGCCTGCTTCCTCCTCTCTCTCTGCCGGGCTCCCTGCCTACTTGTGATCTCTCTCTTTGTCAAATAAATAAATAAAATCTTAAAAAAAAAAAAAAGTTTGGAAAGGAAGGAAGCAAGTAAGCAACCAAGCAATCGTTGCTGGATTGTCAGAAAATGGAAGAGCAAGAAAACAATGCCGGTCTTTGCACAGCAGGCACACCCCATCTGCGAACCTCCTCCCTCTTCCTCCAGCTTTTCCTTATTGCCTAAAGATTCCCTTAACCCCTTCCCCCTGTCCCAGCGGATGCTGACTCAGCCCCCTGTAGGATCTGAATGGCAGGAATCAGCCTTAGGGTGGACGTGGCCACCTTATCCTGTGTCTCGGGACACCTGGAGTTCCAAGTGACCAACAGTGACCATGCCCATCACTCCAAGACCCCAGCCCTCTCCAACCTCAGGAACGAGAACCCCAAGTCCTGGCTGGCATGTCAGGTGAGAGCAGCAGATTCCAGAAAATGCTCTGTGGCAAGAAGAGGTGAAGTGCCTTGTGGGAGTTCCGTCTAAGGGCTCCTGTCACAGAGCCCCAGGGCCTGCCTTGGGAGAAGCACAGAAAGGACACCAGTACTCACAACGCTCAGCACAGAATGAGGAGGTGGAATTTAGCTTGTTTCTGCCACCTGTGTCCTCATCACTGACTCAAAGAAGATCGGGCCTAGAATGAGGACATGCCTCCATCAATCCTTCCCCTGGCAAAAAGCCGGAAAACCAACTCCACTGGCTGCGGTCCCTTACTCACATATTTGAACTCAGCTATGAGGTGTGTACACATTCAGGATTACTACATCTTCTGGACGAACTGACCCACTATAAACAAGAACTCTGACTTTGTATCTGCTAATACTCCTGTTTTGGGTATATTTTGTGTTTTGTTATTATAGCCATTCCAGTTTTCTTTTGATTAGTATTTTCCCATCCTTTCTCATCCTCCTACCTTTAGCCTAGCTGTGTATTTATATTTAAAGGGAATCTCTCGGAGGCAGACATACACTTGCTTTTTTTACTGCCCAACCTGACAGTATCTACTTTTTAACTGAGTGTTTAATCCATTTACTTTTAATAAATTATTAATACAGCTGGATTAAAGTCTACGAACTTGCCAGTTGTTTTCTATTTCTCTCATCTGTTTCTTTTTTCCTATTCTAGACAAATCATCCACAATACACTATTATGTTTGCTTTAAGCAATTATCTTTTTAAAGAAATGAAGAAAGATGTTGAAGTCTTTCTATTTCCAGGGCTCTTAACTTCTCATGGAGATCCAAGTGTCCATCTGGTACCATTTTCTTTCAGCGTGAAGAATTTCTTTTAGTGGAAGTCTGCTGGTGAGAATTTTTCTCAGCTTTTATCTGAAAATGTCTTGATTAGACCCTCATCTTTAAAGGGTGTTTTCCTTGAAGGCAGCATTGTAGACTGACGAATCCTGCAGCCCCCTGGCTCAGCATTGTAGAGCTATAATTCCATTATTTTGGGGCTTTGTTTCTGATGAGAAGACAGTAACAGGGCTCATTTTCTCCCGTACATCGTGCATATTTATTTGCTGCCTGATTTTAAGGGTTTTTTCTTTTGTCTTTAGTTTTCAGCAATTTGGTTATGATGTGTCTAGGTGGGATTTTTCACGTGATTCTCCTGTGTGGGGGTTGAACTTCTTGGATCTGTGGGTTGCTAATTTTCATCAGCTACAGAACTTTTCAGTCATTACATCTTCCAATATATTTTCTTCCTCAATTTCTGTCTTACAGAAATTGTCTCAAGAATCCAAATACACATTTCTTAGACTGCCGAATTCCCACAGATTGCCAAGGTTCTGACCTTTTCTCCCCCAGCTGTTCTCTCTGGGCCTAGTTTGGATAATTTCTATTGCCCTGACTTCATGTTCAGTGTCCTGTGTTCCTACAGCATCCCATCTACCATTAGATCCATCTAGTAGATTTTTCATTTCAGATACTATAATTTTCATCCAGAATTTTTATTTGGTTCCATTTCTCTACTGGTTTACTCTCCTTTAAATCCTAAACATACCTATATTACTTTACCAATTCCTTCATCTGCCATCTCCAAGTCTCTCTACCGTCTTTCCTCCAATGTCTAAGTACCTTTTCTATTCTATGCAGGACATGGGGAATACTGAGCTACTGAGAATCTGACTTTTAAGGTTTCTTTAAAAACTTTGTTGTAGGGCGCCTGAGTGGCTTAGTCAGTTAAGTGTTAGCCTTCAGCTCCGGTTGTGATCACAGGATCCTGGGATCCAGGACCTGCTCAGCAGGGAGCCTGCTTCTCCCTCTCCTCCCCTTCTTGCACTCTCTCTAAAAAATAAATAAAATCATTAAACAAAAAAGTTTTGTCATGATGGGCAGTTAATTTATTAGCAGATCAGCTTATTCCCTTGAGGCTTTTAAGCTTTGCGGAGCCATGAGGTGAGTATAATGATGCTAGGAATGGTGGAGCAGAGATGCATAAGGAACCTGGGTCCCTGGTGACCAAGCGGAGCTACCACTCCAACCCTGACTGGCCTGTCTTGTGATTTTTTTTTTTTTAAGACGATAAAGAAGTAAAGTTAAATCTTGAATTTAAGCCACTGTTATTTATATATTCTGACTTGTGCTGCCAGCTGCTAAACTCTGTTAAAAGTACTGAATATCGGGGCGCCTGGGTGGCTCAGTTGGTTAAACGACTGCCTTCGGCTCAGGTCATGATCCTGGAGACCCGGGATCGAGTCCCACATCGGGCTCCCTGCTCGGCGGGAAGCCTGCTTCTCCCTCTCTCACTCCCCCTGCTTGTGTTTCCTCTCTGGTTGTGTTTCTGTCAAATAAATAAAATCTTAAAAAAAAAAAAAAAAGGTACTGAATATCTACTAAGTAGACCAAGCGCTAGGTGCTGGGGCTAAGGTAATTAACAAGTTAGATGGGGTTCCTGACCTGTCAGCTTACCATCTCGAGCAGGGGATAGCAAACTATGGCCTGTAGGCCAGACTCGTGCATGGCCTGTTTCTGTAAATAAAGTTTTCAATGGGACACAACCACACTTATTTGTTTACATATTATCTATCTTTGTGCTATAAATTTGAGTGGTTAACACAGGTGGTATGGTCCACAAGCCTAAAATATTTACCATCTGTTTCTTTAGAAAGCGGTTATTGACTCTCATTGAGGGTGGCAGTTCTCAAACCTTCTGGTCTTAGGACCCCTTCACTATCTTAAAACTTGAGAACAGCAACGAGGTTTTGCTCATGTGTGTTTTATCAATATTTACCATAGTAGAAATCAAAACAGAGAAAATTAGAAAACATTTATTAATTTCTTTGAAAGGGTAATCCCATTGCATGTTAATATAAACATTTTTATAATTAAACATAGTTTTATATTTATAATTTAAATTTATAAAATTATATTTAAATGCTTTTATACTTAAATTTTTTTCTAAGTCCCCTCCAAAATAATTAGTGAGAACAGTTGCATTACTTTATAATTTTGCAAAACTCTAATGTACGGCTTAACAGACAGCTGAGTCCTAAGAAATGTATTTGCATCAGCCTGTTGCAGCCCGTTGTGTGATAGACACAACATAAAAAGCACAAATGACTTCTTAGTATTATCATGAAGGTTTGACTTCGCAGACCCCCTCAGATAATCTCCAGGGCCTCCAGGGACCACACTTGAAGAATGGTTGTCTAGAAAAGTCCGAGGCTGACATTAAACAGAAAACACATGAGGTCTAATTAGCTAATTATCATCAAACAACTGATTTAAAGGAAAAGAATACTGCTCTACAAGGGAATGTAAACACTGAACCTAGCCCCATTTGGGGAGTCAGGGAATGATTTCTTAAAGAAATATTTCAACCTGGGCTTGGAAAAGACAGTTAACCAGGTGAAGGCAGGAGAGGGGAAGCTCTCCTTTCCTTCAGTGAGTTTGCTCCTCTTATTTGGCTGAAGAAATTGGGTTAGGCTTTGGGGACAGATCAGGAATGAGGATGACTTTGCCATGACATCTTCCTCTGAAAGGCCCAAGTCAGAGTTGTGCTCTGGGAGGCAGAGAGAAAGCTGTAACCCCAGGGTCCTCCTGATGTGCCTGGAATTTACCTCAGGGACAAGCAAAGCCTGACCTCTCTGGGACAAGGCTCACGCTCTATGGATGGGCCACTACATGGATGCCCAGATGCTGAGACACCAGGGACAAAGGCAACGCGGGCCTTAAGACAGTTACCCAGGCCCTACGGATGCTGTCCTATAGTCACAGGGGTAGCACCGCAGACCTCTGGCCAACTGTCTGCCTTTAAGGCATTAGGAGCCATTCCTCATCCAGATGGTTATTTGCTGTAAAAACTACTGGTTGAGGGACCGCAGCAGTTCCCTTCCCACTAGATTGCCACATCTAGTCTCATTTCCCTACCAATTACCAGCTCTGCAAACATTTGCTCCCAAAAGCAGACTCAGCCAGGTTTCCGGATGGATATCGGGACTGCCACATTTCTTTTTCCCCCTGACATGCCCACCCTTGAGGTGTGAAAACCCACCAGATTCTAGCCACCATGTCACCTCAAATGCCTCTACTTGAAAAAGACTCAGCAGACAAGAAAACTATCCCTGGCTCATGCAAGCAGCAGATTCAACTCTGTTCCCTGAGAGTCAGGACTGAAAAGCAGTTTGCCCACACATAGCAAGAATCTCTGGGACGTAACTGTATCTGTTCCCCGAGTCCTCTCAGTAGCCTTGTGAGATCTGGTCACATGTTATCTCATGTTACAGATGAGAAACTGACATACAGAAAGGTCTTCAGCAGACCCAGGTAAGAAAGTCAGTAAGGAGTGAGCGAACATTAAACCAGGGCAGTGTGGCTTCCAGGATTTGGCTCTTTGAACATTCATTTTACTGCCACTCTCTATTTGAAAGGGCATGAGGAGTTCTTTTTTAATTTTTTTAAAAGATTATATTTATTTGAAAAGAGAGAGAGAGAAAGCATGAGAAGAAGGAGGGTCAGAGGGAGAAGCAGACTCCCCACTAGCCCGATGCAGGACTCGATGCCAGGACCCTGGGATCATGACCTGGGCCAAAGGCAGATGCATAACGGACTGAGGAACCCAGGTGCCCTGAAGAGTTAAAGTTTTTGAAGTATCTGTATAGATGCTCAACACTGCCTGTCATTAGGGGAATGCAAATCCAAACCATGAGAAACCACTTCACACGCATTTAGATGGCTACTATACACAAACGCAGAAACTAACAAATGAGTTGGTGAAGGGGTGGGGAAGCGGGAAGGTCTGCACCCTGCTGTTGTGGGCATAGAATGGTACATCCACTGTGGAAAAGAGTGCAGTGACTCCTCAAAAAATTAAAAGGGGAACTGCCGTATGATCCAGAAATTCCACTTCTGAGAATAAAGCCAAAAGATTTGAAGGCAAGGACGGCAACAGATATCCGTATACCCACGTTTGGAGCAGTATTATTCATGACAACCTAACGGTGAAAGCAACCCCCGTGTCTGTGAATGGATAAGTGGATAAGCAAAATGTGCCATGTACATACACTGGAATACTAGACAGCCTTAAAAAAGGAAGAACATTCTGCCACATGTAACAACATGGATGAACCTGGAGGGCATCACACTGAGTGAAAACGAAACAGTCCCAAGAAGACAAATAACGTGGGATTCCGTTCACAGGAGCTGCTCTGAGTAGTCAAACTGGTAGAAACAGCAAGTAGAATGGTAGCCACCATGGGCTGGGGGAGAGGTGAGTGAGGAGCTGAGAGTTTAATAAGTGCAAAGTTAAAAAATAAAAAATAATTAAAAATTTAAAATAAAATTAAAAAAAAAAAAGGACAGAATTTGGGGCACCTGGTGGCTCAGTTGGTTAAGCATCTGCCTTCGGCTCAGGTCACAATCCCAGGGTCCTGGGATTGAGTCCCGCATCAGGCTCCCTGCTCAGTGGGGTCTGCCTCTCCCTCTCTTACTCCCCCTGCTTGTGTTCCCTCTCTCGCTGTGTCTCTGTCAAAAAAATAAATAAAATCTTTGAAAACAATAAAAAAGGAGAGTTTCAGTTCTGCAAGTAGGGAAGAGTCCTGGCGACGGACGGCGGTGATGGTTGCACAGCATGTGAATGCACTTGACGCCACGGGAACAGATGCTTAATATGGCTCACGTGGTAAATTTTACGTATATTTTACCCAATCAAAAATACATGATTTTTTTAAAGATCTTATTTATTTATTTGAGAGAAAAGGGTGGAGGGGCCGGGGGGGGCGGGGAGACTCCTAGCTGAACAGGGGGCCTGACTTGGGGGCTTGATCCCAGATCTCCAGGATCACAACCTGAGCTGAAGGCAGATGCTTAACTGACTGAGCTGCCCAGGTGTCCAAAAAAATACATAATTGAGAAAGTAAACTGTTTCAAAAAGTAAACTAAAAAGTAATACATCTTAGAATGTTTATTACTATAATTACAATAGGAATTATCCTAATTTATTTAAGGCAGGGGGAGGGGTGGGCACGACAACATTTCTGAACTTCTGCAACTGAGAGGGCCCTTGCAAACAGATTAAGTGCTATGGCCTTTCCCTGGTTCACATGCCAAGCCAAAAGAGGTGATTAGCAGGCTTAAACTACTGGTTTCTAATCAGAAAGTTAGAAAAAAAACCCTTTGTCAAAGAGGAAGGAACAAAGGGCCAGCAGGCCTAGGGTCATACAATAAAAGCTGGATCATGCTGCCTAAAAAGGCCCCTCCATCTCCTCATGGCCGTGTCCTCCTAACACCAGGATGTTGGTGGCGTCGGAGGGCTATTGTACTGTATGGATAACACATCGTTCAGCGTGGCCTGGCCCCTCACAAAGGCGGGCAGCACCCCTGCACACAAGCAGGACATTTAGGAGACAGACTCCAGGAATCATTATCAATTGCATCTCAACTGTTCCCATACAATTGCCTCTCCTTCCCACACAGTCCTCTTTCTCCCCAGTGAGTAAGGATGCTGGGAATACCGGAGAGCAAGACTTTTTCTGAAAAGACCTCTGTGTTCACTTTTCCAAACAGCTATCAATTCTAAGAGGGCAGGGGCCAAAGAGGGAAAGAGAAGAGGAGGCTGTGGCAGGGGGAGGACCTGGGTGCCGGGCCCGGGAGCCAACAGGGGATCATGTGACCCATGGGTCATTACGACCCCTTCTCCTCCACACCCTCCGGCCATGCTGCCCCCCAACCCCTGGGCAACACCTTCCACCCTCACCGCCCTGCAAGGCAGGGTCTGTGGGATCTGGCTGCCTGTGGATTCTAGGGAGGACGCAGGAACTTCCTCTAGCGCCTGGATTCCAGAGGCTGCACCCTGGAGAATGCAAGAGCTTAACTAATTCTCAAATCAGGACACATACACAAAACCCTCTGAGAAGCATTGGAGAACTCAATGAGTGCTAGCAATGTTACATCAACGCGAGCCAATGACCTCCAGGAGACAATGCCACAGCGATGAGCACTGAGCCCTGGATGGAAACCCAACCCTTGTGCCAAATTGCTGTGTGACCCTGACAAATGCCCGACTCTCTCTGAGCCTCAGCTGCCTCATTGGAAGGTGAAGACAAGTGAAACAGCAAATGCAAGTAAAATTCGTTGGTACATGGCAGCTGTCACAACCTCTAGGAATCTTTCCCAGCATCCAGTAAGATTTCTTAACTTTGTTATTTTCAAATATAAAATCCTGGCCAAATGATGACACAGCACTGCCCTCCTCCTAGCAGCAAATCAAGTGTAATCTGGGGAGATGAGAAGAGAAAGGGAGTAGATTCAGAAATAATATCCTTATGAAAAAAGCATGAAAGAAACTCAGTGATTACCTACAATGTTACGATATCTGATTCCCCATGACATTACAGCAAATCTCTGAAGGATTCTCACACAGCTCACATTAACTAGAACTGGATGCTTCCCTTTTATCAACTCAAGAAGCCCACTGAGCCCTCAGCTGCTCGGCCCGCCCCTACAACTCAGCCGCTCCGTTCTCTTCAAAGAACCAAGAAAGGTTCTGACCCTACTTTAGACTAAGAGCAGACTGCCCTTACCCTGACCTCATGCATCAAGAGGTCAGGCTGTGTCCTGTGCAGAGGTCCCCTGCGGTCACAGCAGTCTGGGCTAACCCTAGAGTGCTCCCAGATGCCCCACTTCCTCGCCCACCTCCCCCCCACCCCCAAACTAGCAAGCAAGCTCAGAGGAGGGACCTTGGACTCGTAAAGCAGGTTTTGTGGTGCTCCAGTGAAGAGTAAGGAACTAGAGCTTGTTTTTCAGAGAGAGGCGATGGGCTGCTTTCTCAGACCACGGACAGCTGGCTCCCCCTTCACCGACGTGACGGACACAGCCTGTGTGATTCTCCTTGGCTCAACAGTTACCAGTTTGGCAGACAGCAATATGGAGCCTTATGCACAAAATCACTGTAGCAAGTGCTGAGAAACTCTGGGGAAAAGACTCATGGGAGTCCCACGGGCCAACAGCTCTATATTTTAATGCCTCGTGACAAGGGGGAGGCTTGTGCATTGTAGTGGCCTGGGGTGTGGGGTCGGGCCGGGGCTGGCACACTGTCCTCGGGTCTTTTCTCACACATCTGAAGTCTTCCGGAGCAGCAGAGAGCCAGGCTTCCATGGGAGACGCCTCAGCCCCACACAGGCGGGCTGTGTCCCCACTCAGAGCCCTGGGCTCTCTCTGGGTCCAATGCAGGCTCTCTGGCTCCAAAACCTGACCTAGGCCTGCAGGTTGACCAAGAGCAGAGTCAGGACGTGGCACCTTCTCACCAGGAGGCATGTATTCATCATCACCCTTTCCTCTATGACTTTCCCGTGGCCTCTCGCTGCCTGTGGGAGTACCCACTCGTTGGTTAGTACTGACCGTGTGCAAGAGGCAGTGCTGGGCCAGGAGGCTGACGCGACACTATGTCATTCAGTGCAGAACACAAACATGAAAAGGACGATGGCTCCGTGGTGGATGCTTCGGAGAAAAGTGCACAGCAGGGGCCCCTAATGGATCTGGGACGAGATGAGGCAGGCTCCTGCAAGTAGAGACCTTTCAGCAGGGTGGGCGGGCGGGTGGTAGTGGGGCTCAGTGGGAGAATCAGCAGGCAGGGCTCACACTCTGTTCATGCAAAGCAAGGAGAGCACCTCCTGGCGCAAGGAGGAGAGGGTCTCAAGCTTAACGTGTATTAGAACTGTCTGGGTAGCATATTTAAAATGCAGATTCCAATAAATAAAATAAAAATGCAGAACCCTAGAAGCCCTCACTGAGATTCTGACTCAGTGTATTTCAGGTAGGGGCTCAGGAATCTGTTTTAGGAGCTCCTTGGGGGAGTCTAAGGCAGGAGGTCTATTGACCACACTCTGAGAAACCTTGTTTTGTTTTGAAGGAATGGAAAAAAAAAGTCATTTGTGGCTTTGATGGAATATTGGTTTATTTTCCTGGAATGTTCCCAAAGGGACTTTGGACAGCTCACTAATGATTTGTTCTTCAGTCATTTTACACAGACAGACATGCCAACGTTAACCAAACTGAAGCGAACCCTGGCAGGTTGTCAGGGGACCCACTCACAGGGACGGCTGTCACTATGTTCCATGAGATGACAGTGGACGTGCTCTCAGGAAGGTGTCGGGGCAAGGTCCACATTTAGGCCAAAAGGCTGTCCGCAGGTGAACCAGGGCCCAGCAAGGAGTGAGGGCAAAGCCTTCTGGAATCTGGCCACCCCTCCTTGCCAACTTCATGGAGTCTACAGATGTCTCACAGACTTTCTCTACAGTCCGTGGCTGGCTCCCTGCCACTCCTGTCCCGGCTGCTCCGCCAGGAGCCCGGCCTCTTCTACCCCAGTGCCACCCCACTCAGGCTCGTCCTGGCTGGACCCGGGCTGCAGGTGGGGACTCTGGCTCCACCAGCCTCAGTCCTGGCTGCAGGAACTATTTCAGCTGGTGCCCTCATGGCTGTATTTTTTTCCCTCAGAGCTAGTTCCAGAGAGTTCACCATTTATTCGCTGGCTCAAGTCCCTGCATGGACCCCACACCTCCTTGTTTTGCTCTTGCCACTGCTCTCGGAGGGCTGGAACCCCGCCTTTGTGATCTCTGCCAAGTGCCTGCTGGGCCACCTCCACATTATGTGTCAGAGCCAAAGGCACTAACCTCCTAAGACTTCCCACCTTCCAACTGTCCCATGTCCCCAAGGGCCATGTGCTGCCACCGTGGGGACTTCCACACAGCCCCCATCTGCCCTGGCCCAGCTGCTGAATATGCTACAGTCTCACAACCTGCCTTTTCTCAGCAGGTGTGATCCCCTTTGAACTGACCTTCACACTCCATCCAGCTTCTCTCCTTTATTCCACGTGGAGCTCTGGGAACATGCTGAGAAACTCTTTTCCCCTGATGGTGTTTATGACTGGTTGTAATAATCCACCGTTTACTGATACGACAACTACGTGGTCACCCAACATCAGAGCTTAGTAAGAGGCAGTCAGCCAGAACAAAAATAAAAATTAAAACGCAGAAAAACCAGGGCTACTCAGTAATAAGTCCTATTGAATGGTCTGGCCAGTGCTACTCAGTCAGCAACATGCTTAAGGACCACCAGGATCTTGCTAAAATGCAGTTTCTGCTCTTGCTTCAGCAGCACAAATACTAAAACTGGAGTGATCCAGAGATTAGCACAGCCTCTGTGCAAGGAGGACACACACGTTCGTGAACCATCCATATTAAAAAAAAAAAACAACAAAAGTTTCTGATTCAGTGGGCCTGGGGTGGAGTCTGAGATCCTACATTCTTTTTTTGTTTTGTTTTGTTCTTTTTAAAAGATTTTATTTATTTATTTGATACAGAGAAACACAGCTAGAAGGGAAACAGATGCAGGGGGAGTGAGAGAGGGAGAAGCAGGCTTCCCACCGAGCAGGGAGCCTGATGTTGGGCTTGATCCCGGGACTCTGGGATCATGACTTGAGCCGAAGGCAGATGCTTAACAACTGAGCCACCCAGGCGCCCCAAGATCCTGCATTCTTACAAGCTCCCCCACAGTGCTGATGTGCCGGTGCACAGCCCACACTTCCAGCGGCAAGAGGGTAGGGATCACACTAATGAGTGGGGCTTGCCGCACGGGGGTGAGGCCAGGAGCAGGGCTCCAAATTGAGCATGTGCTCAGATAGGGGAACCACTAAGTCCTACTCATTGCCACAGAATCAGAACAACTGACTTAGAAGTTTGGAGAAAGAATGACCTAGGGATGGCCGATTGCCCACAGACTCTCTGGGCAGGCAGCTGCAGTGGTTGATACCACATGATCCCTGACCCTTGGCATGGTTTCTGGTACCAAGCGAATCCAAGTCAAGGTCAGCTCTGTGATTTTTCCAAACCAGCACTGAATTTTGGCCACTGAGTTAACTGGTTGCTGGACTGAAGGGGGCCACGGAGGGGTTAAGGGTCACCTTGTGCTCTGATAACGTCTTAGCTGTTAACATTTGTGAGTACTCAGTCTGAGCCTTACTGTGTGCGGGCTGTCGTGTGAGGAAGCATCCGTGCCGCGGTTCTCACAAGACCCCTTCAGGGTGGGTGCCATTTAAGAGCAGGTGCTCTGGAGCGGGCAGCCTGAGACCAAATCCCAGCTTGGCCAAATTTCTAGCTGTGTGGCCTTGGGCGAATGACATAGCCCCTCCAAGCCTCCACTTCCTCCTCTGTAGATGGGGAGAGTTACAGCACCTCCCTTAAACAGTTGGTTGAGTAAATATATGACATTTAGTGCAGCACTTAGCACTCAATAAAATCTTGGCTATTTTTTTAGCCTTATCTCTGTATGAAGTAAGGAAACTGAGGCTCAATGAGATTAAGCAGCTTGCCCAAGTCTACACAGCAAGTTAGAGGCAGAACTGATGGCAAACAAAATCTGTGAATTAATGAACAAATTTCAGATCTGCTGTTAGTGGGTTTCGGGAGGTAGCGGAAACCTCTGGTGTCTCCAGCTACAGTCCCACCTGCCCAGCGGTGGGGGCTCCTAGTCCCTTCCCTAGATTCCTGTGAAATCTAAGCTCACAACAGCTTCTTTTTCCCAGAGCCATCTGGTATGGGCTTTTCCTGCTTTGGACGAGAAGAGACTTGACTTCAAGTAGATCCTTCCGGGCAGGGGCTGGGAGGAAGATGATGGATGAGGGAAGGCCTCATCTGGAGCAGGTAGGATCCCTTGTGGCCTGTGACCGTCATGGGGCTCCCACGGCTACCGGCGGGATGGGGCCTGTTCCTACTGTGGCTAACCCAGGGGGACCACATGCAGAGCACCAATCATGAGAGCTCAGGAACTGCACTAACAGTGACAGGCACCTACGTGCTGCTGGGCACTCTGCAAAGTATTTCAGATAGTTTAACTTACACATATTAAAACTGGATGAGTATGGTTCTGTAAGAGGATGTTTTTTGTTTTATTTTTGTTTTTAGACTTTATTTATTTGACAGAGAGAGATCACAAGTAGGCAGAGAGGCAGGCAAAGAGAGAGGAGGAAGCAGGCTCCCTACTGAGCAGAGAGCCCAATGCGGGCCTCGATCCCAGGACTCTGAGATCATGACCTGAGCTGAAGGCAGAGGCTTTAACCCACTGAGCCATCCAGGCGCCCGGATGTCTTGTTTCTTATACACACATATACAGACAAACACTGAAGTATTTAGTGGCAAACAGACATGATGTGCAACTTCAGAGTAATAACCAACTTACTTTTTTTTTTTTTTTTTAAAGCAGGGTCCATACCCAGCATGGAGCCCAATGTGGGGTTCAAGACCCGAGCTGAGATCAAGAGCTGGGTGCTTAACCATCTGCACCACCCAAGAGCCCATATAACCAACTTACTCTTAAATGGTGTATATATGTAATGGTTTCATAATTACATATATTTGTATATAAAGGCACACATATATAGACTCATATAGGGAAAATGACAGACTATAAGGTAAATGGGTAATATGTAAAAACTGGTAAATCTGGGTAAAGGTATATGGAAATTTCTTATATTTTAATAATTTTCCTGTAAGTTTAAAATTATATCAAAATTTACAAAATACCAAAAGATGCATGGGATTTATTTTTTTTTTAAGATTTTATTTACTTATTTGACAGAGAGAAACACAGCCAGAGAGGGAACACAAACAGGGGTAGTGAGAGAGGGAGAAGCAGGCTTCCCGCGGAGCAGGGAGTCCGACGTGGGGCTCAATCCTGGGACTCCAGGATCATGACCTGAGCCTAAGGCAGTCACTTAACCAACTGAGCCACCCAGGCGCCCCTGGGATTTATTTTTAAAATGTCTTTAAAAATAGGATGAGGTCAATACTACTATTATTCCCATCTTACTAATGAGGGAAGTGGGGCAAAGCAAGAGAAACATAGAAAATGAGGCAGGACCAGCTCTGATAAACTTTGATAGCCAGATTCAGAAGGCTGTCCCTCAGCAAACCTGGGGGTGGGGCAGCTAAAGGAGGGGGTGGCGCACTGGATTATACAAGACTGATCTGAAAGCAGGCCACAGGCTGGCTAGAAGGGAGAGGCCTCTAGTTTGGTCTCTATTTTCAAACAAGCCTCAGTAGGAATAAACAAACAGGAAAGGAAGCAGGTGTCAGAGCCTTTAAAAGAAAGGTGGCAGGGCACCTGGGCAGAAAAGACAAGGCTGTTTGAGACCAGGACTGGATTCAGGTTTAAATGTGTAGTAGAGGACAGTGTTTGTTTGCACCCAGAAATGATGTCCTACAGGAAACTGGAAACGGGCACTTGAGGTTTCGCTGGAGAGGAGGCAGCAGGAAGCATGGGGTCATAGGACACTACTAGGGTAGAGTAATGGAAGGTAAGACCAAAAATGCTCTCCCTCTCCCGGAGAAAAGTGACCGCCAATAGAGGAGGGTCAACAGCACCACCAGATTCCTGCACACTGTTGGAGGGAAGGAAGATCAGTTGGTGCGGGCGTGAGGAACAACAGTATGGGTGGCTCAGTCGGTTAAGCATCTGCCTTCAGTTCAGGTCATGATTCCAGGGTTCTGGGATCGAGCCCCGCATCAGGCTCCTTGCTCTGCAGGGAGTCTGCTTCTCCCTCTGATGCTCCCCCTGCTGGTGTGCACTCGTGCACTTGCTCTCTCTCTCTCTCTCTGATCTCTATCTTGAATAAATAAAATCTAAAAAAAAAACCAAAAACAACAAAACAAAACACACACTCAAAACAGTATGCAGCTTCCTCAAAAAATTAAAAATAGAACTACCACATGACCTAGCAACCACACTTCTGGGTATTATTTGAAGGAAATGAGAACACTAATTCAAAAATATACCTGTCGGGGCGCCTGGGTGGCTCAGTTGGTTAAGCGACTGCTTTTGGCTCAGGTCATGATCCTGGAGACCCGGGATCGAGTCCCACATCAGGATTCCTGCTCAGCAGGAAGCTTGCTTCTCCCCCTCTCAGTCCCACTGCTTGTGTTCCCTCTCTGGCTGTGTTTCTCTCTGTCAAATAAATAAATAAAGTCTTTAAAAATATATATGTATACCTGTACCCCATGCTCACTGTGGCATCATTTACAAGAGCCAAGATATGGATACAGCCTAAGTGGCCACTGATGAATGAATAGGTAAAGAAAATGTGCTGTATATATGCGAGGGAACAGTACTATCATTAAGAAGAATGAAATCTTGGGTTAACATGGATGGACCTTCAGGGTATTATGCTAAGTGAAATAAGACAGAGAAAGATAAATATTTCATGATCTCATATGTGGAATCTAAAAATAAAACAAAACAAGCTCACAGATAGAGAACAGACTGCTGGTTGCTAGAGGCAGGATGTGTGATGGGCAAAATGAGTGAAAGGGGTCGAAAGGTACAAACTTCCAGTTATAAAATAAACAAGTCCTGGAGGGGTAATATACAGCACGGTGACCACAGTGAACAGTACTGCACTGCTAACAGCAGATATTAAAAGCACTCAACACACGGAAAAAAAACTCCATGTATTGAGGGATATTAACTGGACTTACCGTGATGATCATTATGCAATATATGCAAATACTGAATCACTAGTTGTACACCTAAAACTAAATTTACATGTCAATTACATCTCTGCAAAATAAAAATTAGAGAAAGACACCAGGAAAGGAGGAGGGTTAGCCACGTTGCTAGATGCTACAGGGAGGTCGAGGAAGAGTTCACCATGGGGCTCCTGTGAGCTTTCTGGAACTGTGATCAGAGCATAAGGTGGGAGGAGAAGGATGGTGAGTGGTGGAGGGCTGTGGAGCCAAGGGCTACAGAATTCCTCTGTGTTCTTCAGAGGGAGGGGCGCACGGTGGGAGCACACAAACTGAACATTTATTCTTGGAGACGGAATGCCTTGTGTTCACACTGAAGAAAAATCCACAGATGCCTGACAAAAGAAAGAGATTTTCTTGATATGAGCCCAAGAGGCAGGCCAGGTTGTAGCAGAGGTTGAAGGGATTCTGGTCCTGGGTTCAGGGATTCCCAAACTTAAGATGGCATCAAAATCACTTGAGGGTTCTTTTCACACACATGGAGTCTGGGTTCCATTGAATGCATGGGTTCTGATTATGTTGACCGGGGCTGTGCCTGGAAATCTGCATTTGAGCCACTCAGGGGGTTCAGAGGCAGGCAGTCAACAGGTGATGCCAGACTCAGGGGAAACCTGGCTCCTTGGCCAAAGTTAAGAAGAAACCCTGTTGGCTGCTACCACAGTGAGGACCACGGTCTACTCAACAGAATGAAGAAGACCTGTGCAAAGAGGGAGACAGGTGATCTTTATAGATGAATCTTATTTAAAGTTAAGAGCAAACCCAGTTTTTCAAATTCTAGAACTTCACAACTTTATGGCTTGACCTCTGGCATCATTCATACGGACTTCTTTTCTTTTCTTTTCTTTTTTTTTTTTTTAAGATTTTATTTATTTTGACAGAGAGAAACACAGCCAGAGAAGGAACACAAGCAGGGGGAGTGAGACAGGGAGAAGCAGGCTTCCCACTGAGCAGGGAGCCCAATGTGGGACTCGATCCCGGGTCTCCGGGATCATGACCTGAGCCGAAGGCAGTCGCTTAACCAACTGAGCCACCCAGGCGCCCCAGTAAGGACTTATTTTCTAATACAGCATCCTCTTTGTAATTCTTTTATGTTTTTATGATTTGTCTGTAATCTCCCCGAGGGGCGATGTTAGCCTTTATTCATTGTGGGACCCCCTTCCTAGCACAGCTCCCACCAGGAATCAAAGACATAAAGGTAATGACATTCTTTTGTTTCAGTTCTACCCAAGTGCAATAGAAGTGTAAGGTAATTCAGGCCCAGTTAGAGCCATTTAGTGCTTGAAATGACCCAAATGACTTCTAGTGACCTCAAACACACACCCTATAGGATGTTCTGGTGGGCAAACAAGAATGCTGCAGACCAAGCCCATATGCTGGGCAGACACCAAGAGTCCAAGAGGAACTTGTTCCTCACTAAGTCTTTTGTGCCAAAGCAATGAGAGATGGAGCTCTCCTAAACACAGTCATTGAGGAGGGTGAAGCAAAGATGCTGATCACCACCAGGGATCGAGGAACTTGGTCGAGGACATTCATCCCTGGGAGGTGGATTTTGAAAAACCCACTCCTGAACTCAGAAAAACAGCTCATTCACCCTGCTTCCTGAAAAGGGACATCTGCTAAAACAGGAGTAGAGCAAACACAGAAGTCTGGCCTCTCCAAACAGAAGCCCAGCAACTGGAAGAAGTCACCACTGCAGGAATCACCACAGCAAAAGGAGCTCTGGGCTGAATTACCAGGATTAAGTCAGCATTGCTCTCCCTGACAGCCTTGCCTGACCTACACAATGGTGAAGAACATGCATTTGGGGGCGAGCAGACTGAATCTGAATCCCGGTTCTGCCACTTATTAGCTTATAATGGTGGGCAAGTTTTCAACCCCCTGCTCATCACTTTCCCCATCAGCAAAATCGAGATCGTATCATTCTTGCGTCATTGAGCTGCTATGAGAATTAAACTGGATAATGCATCCAAAGCCCACAGCCCAGATCTTGGCACAGTCTAAGGTCTTAATAAACGTTAGCTATTATTAGTTCTTACCCACAGGCTATGATCTATATGGTGACAATGTCTGCACGCCCCACTCTCTTGGAGTCTCAAGGACACAGATGTGTGCATGAAATCTAGACGGGGTTCTGCTGAGGTCAGACAGAAGATGCAAGGGAGGCCCAGCCCCCAGGCCTGCAACTCCACAGTAGCTTAGACCAATTTGTTCAAAAGCACTACTGCTGCAATGGGAATTTAAAGATTTTCACATTAGAGTAAAGAAGAGCCTAAATCTCTCTGATCCTTAACACACCAGGAAAGAAAGCACAAGACAGGTACGGCAAGGTGACTGACATCCCTCAGTGATCTGCTTCTCCCTGCCCACAACTACTTTTTAGATATTTCCTATATCATCTCACTTGTTCTATATAGAACCGTAGAAATCTTTAGTTTTAAAACCTTCTAGGGGGTACTTTCATATAATCTCACTGAAACCCTGCAAGTGTTTATAAGACCATATTTACCTACAGCCACGGTTCTCCAATCTGGCTCTCCCCTGGAAATCCCGTGCCCAGACCATACCCCAGTCCAACTGAACCAGAATGGCTGGGAGTGGGCCAGATGTGGGTATTTTTAGCACTCCCCTCCTGGTGAGACCAATGTGCACGTGAACTTGAGAATCACTGACTGATCCTTTTGTCCCCTAGCTCCACACAACCTCCCATCCTCTGTTGTGGAAAGGAGATCAAAATTCTTCCCCCATGGTACAGCAACGGAGACTAGGGCTCAGGGAAGGCAAGTGACTTCTTGCTCTGACCAGAAACACAATCTAAAACTCCCAACTGGGGAGCATTCATTCCCCGACTCAGTGCACTCCTACTGCCTGCCAGCCACTGGGTGACCTAATAACCTCAAACGGAGAACACGCAGGTGGTCATGCTCTTCTACTACAGAGTAAGGTGCCGGGGACCCAGGCAAGGCACATGGGGAAGGCCTTTCTAACCTTCATTTGTGAGCTGAACTTCAATGTAAAGAAGACGTCAGGCCATGGTCGGGTCTGGTGAAGAAGCGTGAAGGTCCATAAAAGTCTGGGGATGATACTAAAATGGTCATAAGTCAATGCAGACCATTTCAGCTGGCTGCACCTGCCAGTGCTCAGAAGGTTCTTTAAATCTGGTCAGTTTTTGCCTGCAATCATTAAAAAAATATCTTGGGTCATTCTGGCTACAAACATTTGGCCAGTGGATCTGAGACTTGAGGGGCAACAGAGTCAAGTTTTGGATTCAGTAGGTGGAATGTGAGAATCTGCATTTCTTCTTTTCTCTTCTTTTTCTTTTTATAATTTTCTTTCTTTATTCAAGAGAGAGGGAGCCTGAGCAGGGGGAGCTGCAGAGGGAGAGGGAGAAGCAGACTCCCCGCTGAGGAGGGAGCCCAACGTGGGGCTCGATCTCAGGGACCTGGGATCATGACCTGAGCCGAAGACAGACATGTAACCAACTGAGCCACCCAGGCACCCCAGGAATCTGTTTCTAACAAGTTCCCAGGAGAAGCTGATGTGCTAGTCCACATTTTGAGAACTTGGGCTGGGTGACCAGTAAGGAAGCTGAAGAAATACCCAGGGTCTCCATGGCAGCTGGCAAATGTTTGATTAATGGCAACAATGGAAATAAAGCACTAAAGATGGTTCTGAAACTCCTTGAGCTGTCAGAATACCTTTCAGTAGTCCTATCTAGCAAAAGTCATTGTTTACTAGAAAGATGTTTACCGCTGAAATATGATCAATTTTCCCAGAGAAACAGGAAGAAAGCAGTTTATGTCCAAGAACTGTGGTACTCAAAATACAAGAACTGAGCAATAATTACATGATTGATAAAGCTATAAAATGTACTGAGGAAGGGCGTCTGGGTGGCTTAGCTTGTTAAGCATCTGCCTTCGGCTCAGGTCATGATCTCAGAGTCGTGGGATCCAGTCCCGAATCGGGCTCCCTGCTCAGCGGGGAGCCTGCTTCTCCCTCTCCCTCTACCCCTCCTCTCTGCTTGTGCTCTCTCTCTCAAATAAATTTTATTTATTTCTTCAAAAAGATCTTATTCATTTAAGAGAGAGACACACATGGGGCGCCTGGGTGGCTCAGTTGGTTAAGCAACTGCCTTCGGCTCAGGTCATGATCCCAGAGACCTGGG
Organism: Spilogale gracilis; assembly: GCA_004023965.1. Classification (NCBI taxonomy): domain Eukaryota; kingdom Metazoa; phylum Chordata; class Mammalia; order Carnivora; family Mephitidae; genus Spilogale; species Spilogale gracilis. The sequence continues at coordinate 22,757 of PITA01018702.1, forward strand.
ATCGAGTCCCACATCGGGCTCCCTGCTCGGCGGGAAGCCTGCTTCTCCCTCTCGCACTCCCCCTGCTTGTGTTCCCACTCTGGCTGTGTTTCTCTCTGTCAAATAAATAAAATCTTTAAAAAAAAAAAAAAAAAGAGAGAGAGAGACACACAGAGAGGGCACAAGCAGGGGAGAAGCAAAGGGAGAAATAGCCTCCCTGCTAAGCTAGGAACCCAACGTGGGGCTTGATTCCAGGACCTAGAGATCATGATCAGAGCTGAAGGCAGACGCTTAACTACCTGAGCCACCAGGTGCCCAAATAAATACAATTTAAAAGAATAATAATAGTAAAATGTACTGAGGAGGCCTTAATTGCTGCTTTTTGAACTATCCGGAGAATGGAACTTGAATATAATAAGACACCTCGGGGCGCCTGGGTGGCTCAGTTGGCTGAGCGACTGCCTTCAGCTCAGGTCATGATCCCGGAGACCGGGGATCAGGTCCCACATCGGGCTCCCTGCTCGACAGGAAGCCTGCTTCTCCCTCTCTCTCTCTCTCTGTTTGTGTTCCCTCTCTAGTTGTGGTTTCTCTCTGTCAAATAAATAAATAAAATAAAATAAAAATCTTAAAAAAAAAAAAAGATGCCTTTTATTAAAAAAAAAAAAAAAAAAAGACACCTCTAATTTGGTTTTGGTCAACTTATTCTCATTTTGCCGGTGAAGACACTGAGGCTCAGGAGGATTTAAGTAACTTAGCCAAGCTCCCAGAACGAGCCAGTGACACGGCTGAGATATAAAATCTAAATTGTGGCCAAGGGGACAAGCAATGGACAACGCCTCCCTCAAGAGTCTGTGAAGATTCAGCAAGAAGAGGGACTTGCCTCTTCCACACACCTTCCTTGCACTCCCTAGGGCTGAGGTAGGACTGGGGACAGGGGCTCTGGAAGTATGCAGGAGTGAAGGAGCCCGGTGACCCTTTCTCAGCAGAGCAGCTGGGCATGGATGTCCGGGCTCTGCACCACGAAGAAAGAGACAGGGGTTTCCTCTGATCCTCTCCTGAGTACTGGTATGGAGATCCTATACATTCTGACATAAAGAGAAGCCCCTCTGGCTGCCATAATCCCCTCAGACTTCCTGCTTCCCTGTGCTTTCTTTCACAACGGAGGAGAAAATCCTACCATATTTTGCCACCCCTGGGCTTCGGCGTAGCCAAAGAGCTAGGACAGGGGCACACTCACAGCCATCATAGCCACACAGGGGACAGCGCTTGCTCCCGAAACCACTTCCTCTCGCTCTCTTGGAGTAAGAATGAGGGCCAGGTAGCCTCAGCCGCTTTCTTCTGTTTCCCATCTGTGGAACAGGAACAACACGGTACTCTCCACGCCACTGTGAGGATTCAGGGACCCGACTGCTGGTGGCAGTACGGGCAGAGCAGCAGCAACATCTGGGCGCAGGTTCAACATGCACATTCCCAGGCCCCACAGCGGCCCTACTGACGCAAACTGGGGATGGGGGGGAGTGGGGGTGGGATTTAACAAGCCCTCCAGGTGGTTCTGAGTTACCCAAATTTGACAACCTCTGCTCTAAAATGTAAGCTCCATGAGGACAGGATTTCTGTTGGTCCCATCACTCCCGAGTCCCCAGGGCTAGAATAAAGCCTGGCAAATCGCAGATACCTTATCCATTTATAGGCATTCAATAAATATTTCTGAATGATTAAATGAGTCCAGATGAAACAGGAGAGGAAGGAAAACCAAGGTCCAGTGAGCCTGGCATTTCTAACTGTATTTGCATAGCTTGATGACTCTCTCACTAGTTTGTAGTAAATATTACAAGTTGTAGGCGGACGGTTGTGTCTCACCCTTGCATTCCCAGCTCCTAGCTCATCCCGACAGGCTCTGGGCAACACCATGTTGAAGGCACAAATGTCTCCCAGTTCCAAATCTAAGTTCACACCACAACTGTCAACAGGTACGACAGATGGGTCTGTCCCTCCATCTTCCTAAGATGGGTACAAGAATTCCAAAGAACACCAAGCTCCCAGCAGTAATGCAACTTATCTGTTTCACTGTTTGCCCTTCTCCCTCACCCAAGGGGACACCCTGCTGCCACTGGGACTCTGCTCTGATCCTCAGCAGTGGCAATGGAGCCTGAAGCCCAGCAGGCACGCAATAAATACCTGCTGAATGAATGGCCAAGCCCAGGCTGGGTGGGACGTGATGAACACTGGCGCCCTTCTGCACCATCGCCAGGCTAAACTCAGCAGGGCAGGTTCTGGAGCAGTCCCGGAGGTGGGGGTGGGGGGAGGAAGGAGGGACTTCTGGAGTGAGGAGACATGGGAGCAAGCAGTCACACATGAATTCCAGAAACTCCCAGTTTCTGCAGCAGCCTTTTCAGTTCTGCCACGACAACCGCAATTCATCACCCCTGCTTCACACACAGCCCGCGTGCCAGCCCGCTGGCAAGAGTCCCTTCGCTCCAGAAATTCCAAAGAAGGGTTTGTCTCTGATAAGACCAGGGTGGGGAGGGGGGTGTAGAATTTATTGACTTATTTATCTAATGAGTGCTGCCAAGGTGGTTTGCAAGCTCTGATGTCAACGTGGCTCCGATGAGCCCTGGCTTACCAAGGACGCCGAAGTTGGCAAGGAAGGAATGATCGTTTCAATTCCTCTACCGACGCACAGGAGGGCAGACACGCCCCACCAGGAACAGCTGCCATCAGGACTGGCCACGTCTGGTGTCATTTCATCCTCGGGCGTAGGTAGATTCTACTCTGAAGAAGAAACTTATTCGAGGTCACTCATTGCGTGTAACCACAGTGCCCTGTGAAGTTCTCGCTGAGGACCTTAGCTACTGCGGGGATCAGTGTGGTATTGTCGGACTCTTGTTTGGGGGCAAGCACACCATCGTCTTCTCCACAGTGAACAAGATGTGCTGATAGGTATAGTCAAAAAGTTCCTTTTCCCTCTGCTTCCTTCTCTCTTCCCTTCCTCTCTCCAAATTCACTGAGAGTGCAGTTGAGCGAAGAGCAAGGCTTTGAAATCAGATGGACCTCGATTCAGATTCCAAGTCTGCCTTTCCACCTGCCTGACCTTTAGCTTGTCACTTGACCATTCTTAGTCTCAGTTTTCCCATTTGCAAAATGCCAGAAAACTGCAATGAGCAACAGTGCTAGGCACATGGCAGGTATGGATAGAGATGATTAAATATAACTAGTATTATCTTCGTTATCACCAATGTTAAAAACCAGTGATTGTTTGCCTTTTTAGCCGTACAAAGACAAGCCATGTACTCGGAAGAAATTCCTGGAATACAAAGTGAAACACTCACAGAGCCCTAACTATCTAAGAAAAGCCACAATAGATGTAAGATCAGAAGGCTGTCCCAAGGTCACCTCATCCCAGCAGCCACCTGATGCCTGTATCTTGATATTTCATCCTCCCAAGTCAGGTACCAGACAGTGGATCGGAACGGCTGTCCTAGTGACCAATCAAACAAGCAACCGCCACTGGGCGGGGAGAAAGCCAGTGTGGGGACAGCTGGGCTGCCACAGAACCAGGCCCGGCAGCAGCAGGCAGCCGGCTGGGGAAAGTCAGCAGCTGCCGTTGGCCTGGTGTCCCGGCTGCCAGAAAGTGATGAATGGAGTAGGGGAAGAGAAAAGGCAACAAAGGTGTCCCTAATCTTGATGCAGCTTCATTTTTTTTTTCCTGGCTGACCATTGAGCGAGAACTTAAGCCTGGGTCCTTTTTCTTTGGCAGACATTTGAAACTGAAAGATCCCATTTCTTCCCAATGGTGAGATGTCATGGGTAGAAGCATTGAGGAGGCAACTGCAGGGGGTTGGAGGCGGGGGGAGTTGGAGAATGTGACCCACCACACTTGTCCATTTTCCCCCTCCTCCCCACTCTCTCTACTCCACCGACCCCCCTTGTCCAGCATCTTTAGAAAATGTTCTGTGTGCTCCCAACACAGCAACAGAGAACGCCTGCCCCCGCCTCAATCTCCCCCCATTATGTTGGCAAGAGGTTTTCTGCTCAGGAGCTGGAGGCTTAATGGCCTGCTGGTGAAGGTTGAATAACAAAACACCACTGTATCCAGTTTCTAAGTTTTCTCTTCTTTTATCTCACTCTGAAACAGGGATTCAAGGCAGCCAGAGAAGCCTGTCAGCAGCAAGCAGAGCCTCTCACTGTTCTGCCTGAGGGCTTGCGGCCGGCTGGCCCCGTCCGTGCTGGGAGACGCAGGCCCCAGGCCGTGTGAATTTTTCACACACACTCAACCCAGATCCAGCCATCCGCTCTAAGTGGAAACCCCAGGAGGTGACACCCCAGCCATTTCTCCAAGAGAAGCGGATTTCTCTTGCCCAGCGCCCCTCGTTGAGTGCTGGGGGCTGCAGGTCCTCACTGCCTGGAGGCAGACACGGCCCGGGAGAGCTCCTGAGAGTCAGCACAGGCAGCCAACTGCCCCTCACTTGGCAACCCCTGCAAATGCCACCAAAACCTGACCAAGGCTTCTTCCAATTCGGGAAGCTCTGCAGCAGCATGTCAGCCAACTTCCAGCTCAGACTTATTTGAGCCTTGTCTCTCCTTATGTGCACCTGAGCTTGGTGTTCCAAGCCTCCCAGTAACTAAGGCAACCTGATTCTCTTCTCTTCAAAAGAGCAGTGTTTCATAGCTACCTGGGATCCCGGGGGATTGGAGAATCAGGTCAGTTTGGCTAGGCAAAAAGCCGGGGCTGGGTGGGGGTGGGTGAAGACAGACCTTGGCTACTAATTCCCTGGCCACTGGGGACATTTACCCAAGCGACTTGGAAATGACTTTGAGCTCTCCACACACACTGTATCCTTTAGAATTTCTTTGCCTCTGTTTCTGTGCTCTCTTTCCCAGAGCTCTGGTTAGCTGGCTGCTCCCAGAAGCTGGGGTTTTCACCCAACAGCCTCCTAATCCGTGCTGAGGATCTCACAGTCTCCTCTGATAGAGCATCCTCTACAACATTATCTCCCTGAGATGCACAGAGGTCTCCTTTAGCTCAGGAATACATGGCAACTCTCAAGCCCACCTTATCGACAGGGCTCTCTGGAACAGCGACAGCTGATGTGAGTTTGGACTCAAGAGTCCCACTACCTGGGCTCCAATGCAGCGTGCCTCACCTCCTCATGACCTTGAGCAACTTACTTTACCTTTCTAAGTCTCGGCGTCCTCATCTAAACTCAAAAATAATACCAGTACTTACCTCACACAGTTGTTCAAAAGGATGAAATGAGATCATAATAGAAAAGGCTCAGCCCAGTGAGTAGCATAGAGTAAATTCAGTATCATAGTATTCCTAGGTTACGACTCACAAACAGGACAGTATGAAAGAAAACTGCCAGTCTACACAGTCAGAAAGGATTATGGAAAATAACTCAGCCACAGGCATAAAATATTTCTGAATTATTAAAATAGGTGAGGAGAAACTGGATCTGATTTTTAGGGAAAAGTTTACATAAAAGAAAGAGGGAAGGAGACCTTTCCTGGTGATTCAAGGTGTGACCTTGGGCAAGTCACTTGTCTCTGAGTCTTAGTTTCATCAGTGAAATGACAGGGACGGGCTACACGATTGCAAAGGTCCATCCCAGCTGCAAACTGTAGCAGAGTTGGGCAGAGACTCAGTCTCCATTTTATTTAAGTGTTCCACAGGCACTTTCGAGTAAAAGCTAGAAGTAGCATTCCCAAGCGCCTCCTGGGCATCAGGCTCTGTGCTAACTGCTCTACCTGACTTAGCTTATTTAACCTCCGTAACTGCCCATGACGCTATGCGTACCTCCCCATCGTAGAAAAGACAAAAACCAAGGCTCACAACTTGCCCAGGTCACTTGGGTAGCAACTAGCACAAGCAAGATGACACAATTCAAAGGCTCACCCTCTTTCCGCTGTCCACACTGGCTCTCTGGTTAACCATGGCCCCACCAGAATGGTTACAGGTAAGTGAAATCAGGCCTATCCCCACTCCATTCCCCAAGGTCAAATTCCTTAGGCGATGGAGCCCAGGAAGTGGAGCAGCGCAGGGCAGCGAACAGACATGTGGGTTGTGGTGTCAGTGCACCCTGCGATCGCGTCTTGCCTCCTCAAAAGCTGGCTTTCACCAAACTCAGACCCCCGAGCGTCAGGTACCTCACTGATCATAGTACCTATTCCCAGGGTTGTCAGAGGGATTAAAGGAAATCGCCCATATAAAGCTCTCAGCAGACTACCTCAGTACAGTAAATGCTCAGTCATTATTTCCTACCTCACTGAAGAGAAGGGCATACAGGCAGTGTTGAGCAGTTTCTAAATTAATATGTGGCAGGAGTAGGAACCTGGGGTCCAAGAGCCCACGGAAATTACATGCCAAAAACTGTATTTGCACTTTTCTTCCGGAAGCATTTTTAACCTTTGTCAGATTCTCATAAGGATCTGTGGCCAGAAGGAGGTTAAGCTCCTTGGGCAGTAGACCCAACTTCCTTCAATATAAATTATCTCTGAAAGAACAGGATTAACAAATGTTCCTCAAATCATGAGAGAAGTTGCTGAGTCCTCTCAACATGGTCTCTGAGCCATGTGGACCTCCAGGACTTATCATAGCTCCAGAAACTGTGCCCACAGAGCTCCCGGGGGCTTCCTGGAAGAAGGGTCTGAACAGATACCACTGAATGAGCAGGAATTAGGCTTCAGGAACCTTCTCTGGCAGGGCCAGTTCAAACAATCCATTCTTCCTCAGAGAACAATCAGCATATTTGTTTTTGCATACCACTAAGTTAAATACACAAGGAATGCTGGCCCTTTGCTGGGAGCTCCCAGAAGCACCCAGTTACTCTGCTAGAGAAACACTGCTCCAAGGGGCTGTAGAGGCCAGAGCACCTGATTCTCCAGGCCAGCCTTGCCTCAGGAGGAGACTGTGGTGCTGCTGGAGCCTTTGGCCCAGTAGGCAGGGCCCAAGCTGCCCACTGTACCCTCTCCGGTTGTTGGGACAACCGTCCTCAGGAATTTCGGCCTCCCAGTCTTGCCCTGGGTAAAAAGGGAAGAGAGTTGGCAAGGTTGGCTGGCTGGCTGCTCTTCCAACCCGTTGGTGAAAGGGGAAGCGGAAAACTGGATTCCCTACCCCCAGCAGCCTCCATGCCGGACAGCACACAAAACAGCTCTGCCCCAGAGGGAGGAATGTGCCAAGACATTCTTCAGGGTTGGTAACCCGAGATCCTATTTTGTTCTTTGTGGCAAAGAAATCACTTTTCTGACTGAAGGACTGTTTGACTTACTTCTTTTAAATTCAAGGGAATGGGTGGGCATGTCCTTGATTCAGGTAAGGAAAAAGCCAACACAAATGCAAACACGCACCTAAGGTCCTGTTTTAAAATCCAAGCCACCTTGCTATTTACTCAGAAATACAGGGGTGCCTGGGTGGCTCAGTTGGTTAAGCGACTGCCTTTGGCTCAGGTCATGATCCCGGAGACCCGGGATCCAGCCCCACATCGGGCTCCCTGCTTGGCAGGAAGCCTGCTTCTCCCTCTCCCACTGCCTGTGCTTGTGTTCCCTCTCTGGCTGTGTTTCTCTCTGTCAAATAAATAAAATCTTAAAAAAAAAAAAAAAAAAAGAAAGAAAGAAACACAGCTTCAGGAAAACACGGGGAAGTAGCCCCTGGAAAACAAAGGTGAGCCAGGTTGGGGGAGGCGCCCATTCAGCTAACCCCCAACCTCTGGATCCTGAGTAATAGAGGTGCAAATTGAGGATTATGGCCAGCTACCGGTACTGATACTCCCCCCAACCTCTGTTCTCCAGGTACAAAGAAGATGTAAATTAACTCTGGTTTGTGAGTTTGCCCCATAAAAGCTAGTCTGGAAAATTAGGCATTGTCAATTTCTCTCCTGAGAAATGATCCTGGCTGGCCAGTAAAAATTCTGATGCAAGGTGCAAAATAAAGCTCTGCTTAACCTTCCTTTTTGTATCGGCCTTGTTCCTTTAAACACGGACCTTATTATTTGGGGGCTCTCTGGGATTAAGCAACAAGTGCTGAGCCAGCATCAGAATTTGGGGGAAGAAAGCCTCCGGAGGTAAGGTAACATCTGGTAAGATGTGTTCTGTTCTGTTTGTGGAGCTCCCACAGAATGGCCCACTGGGGAGAAACTGGATGCAGTATAGCTTCCCAGGGCCAGAGTGGATGCAGGGATGCCTTATCCCTCCATCTGTGGTCGCAAGGTTAAAATCCCTCTCGGTGACCAGGGGACTGAGAAAATCCCCATCTGTGGTTGCCAAGGGTTCGGGGCAGTTCTGTTTATTTGACGGAAAGGGAGCCTGATCACCTCCCATTAGCAGGGGCACCCAGGGGGGGGGTGTCCAACCTGTCTGAATGTGAAGAGAACATGTGTGAATGTGTCTGTGTGGCTCCACCGCTTCGGCTGCGGAGTCTGAGTGGGCTGCACCCTGGGTCTCATGGAGAAACTACTGTTAAATGATAGGTTGTGCTTTTGACTTCTTAATTGCAAAGAGACTAAGGATATTTGAACCTGTCGGTAAGCATGGTCTGTGCTTGACTTTCAGTAAGTTTGCCATCTAAAGAATTCTGGTGTAACAGTTTACGATCGGTTGGTCCTTAGCCTTCAACGGAGATTAAGGTTTCTCAAGACTGCAAAATCCTGCTGACTGGGACTAAGACTGATGGAAATAGGGGAAGCAACTCGGTATGTGGAGAGTAAGAAAAAAAACGGGAATGCATTTTTGCCAAAGGTAATTTTGTCCTAATGAAATGGCTGGAAAAAATGGCGTGGGACAAAAACTGAATGCAAAAGTTTATGGAGGAAAAACTTTGGAAAAGGCAAGGTTTCTCCCATTGTTGGTCTGCTCTTGATAAGAAAATGTAAATAGTTGCTTCTCTGTGCCTGCTCGGAGAAACCAGTTTCTGTAATTTGCATTTAATCCTATTTAGGCTTGTGTTTCAAGACTGACTTCTGGTGTTTATACATTTGGATCTGACTTTTGATATTCGGGTGTACTTTTTGAAGTAGGTATTTAAGGTAAAGATGATAAACTTGGGGAAAATTTGCTTGATGATGGTTCTGAGCAAATACTTTAAAGACTGAGACTCCCTCCCCCTCTGCCCACGGTGCAGAAGGCGGCGGGCCCAGCACAGCAGCGCCCGCCCGTCACCACCTGCAGTCCGGCCTGCCCCGCAGTGAGCAGGGATGCCCAGCGGCGGGTGCCAGAGGCTGCGGCTGGACTAGGCCTGCCGTCGGCCCGGACATGACGCCCGAGGCTGGGTACGCCTGCTGGGCTCGAGCAGCACTGCCAACAGGGGACTATAAGCAGCGCTGGCGTTGCCCTGGTTGTTGGGCACCATGGAGGATATGGCCATCATGAGGGAGGGTTGGCTGCGGGAGAGGGGAGGACATCAAAACCTGGCGGCCCGGCTACTTCCTCTCAAGAATGATGGCACCTTCACCGGCTACAGGGAGCAGTCCCAGGATGTTGGGCGGCGAAAGCCCCCTCTCAACAACTTCTCTGTCGCTCAGCGTCAGCTAATGAAGACGGAGCAGCCAAGACCCAACACCTTCATTATCCGCTGCCTGCAGTGGACCATGGTCATCAAGAGGACCGTCCACGTAGACTCTCCAGATGAGAGGGAGGAGTGGATGCGAGCCCTTCGGATGGCTGCCAACAGCCTCAAGCAGTGGAGCCCAGGTGAGGACCCAATGGACTGGCAATGTGGCTCCCCCAGCGACCCTTCTGCGGCGGAGGAGACGGAAGTGGCAGCGAGCAGGGCTCGGGCCAAGGTGACCATGAATGACTTCGACTATCTCAAACTCCTGGGCAAGGGCACCTGGTGTGGGAGAAGGCCAGCAGCCGCTACCATGCCATGAAGATCCTGAAGGAGGTCACTGTGGCCAAAAACAAGGTTGCCCGCATGCTCGCAGAGAACCGTGTTCTCCCGGAACTCCAGGCGTCGGTTCCTGAAGGTCCTAAAGTACTTCTTCCAGACCCACAAGGGCCTCTGCTTTGTCATGGAGTATGCAAATGCCCTGCTTCTGACGGCGGCTTCCGGGAATGGGTAAGAAGCCCCACAAGGCGGGGCACCTGGGTGGCTCAGAGGGTTGGGCCTCTGCCTTTGGCTCAGGTCATGATCTCAGAGTTCCACATCGGGCTCTCTGCTCGGCGGGGAGTGTGCTTCTCCCTCTCTCTCTGCCTGCCTCTCTGCCTATTTGTGATCTCTCTCTCTCTGTCAAATAAATAAATAAAATCTTAAAAAAACAACAACAACACCGTTTTAAAAAAAAAAAAGAAAAGAAGCCCCACAAGGCGACTTGTATGCTTGTGCTGTGGGCGGGCAGCCCGCCTTGAAGAAATGGGGTCTTGCAGAGTTTTTTAGACATGGCCTTGCCCTTCAGAACGGAGGCCAGTTCTGGGACCCCCTCTGGGACAGGGCGACCTGGAGGACAAGGAGAAGGCCCCCCTCAAATCAGTGCGGGGATGGAGATCCCAGGACTGGCGGAAGGCACTGGGTGCCTGAGGCCCAGGCCAGTGCCCTGAGGGCCATCCAGGACCCTTGGCTAGGCCCGGCCCCGCATGAAGGATGTCCCTTTGGGTAGGACCACTAAGACTCCTGAGAGCAGGCCGTGGGGGAGGGGAGACCCGCGGGAGCTACCGCATGTCCAAGGACAGTGAAGAGAAAGAGGACTGCAAGGAGCAGCCTCCGCCTGGCAAGTCTGCAAGAGGAGTTCCAGCTCAACGTGAACCTCTCCCCGAACCTCAGGTTAGAATTAAGGTGGAAGGAAAATCAGTTGATTTTTGGTGGACAGTATGTAGAAGAGCAGCTAAGGACTGTCTGCTGTGATTCACCTGATGATGTGGGAGCTTCTGAGTCAGGTGGTACTGCAGAATGAAAGAGAGCTTGACAGGCTGTTTTTGAGTATCAGCAGTTGCGGGCCCCCTGGTTTTACTGTTACTGATATTGCCCTGGCGTCATTTGTACAAAAGGGTCATAGATTTGACCTATTCCCAAAGGAAAGGGGGGAATGTAAGGTCCTGTTTTAAAATCCAAGCCACCTTGCAATTTACTCAGAAAAACAGCTTCAGGAAAATAGGGGGAAGCAGCCCCTGGAAAACAAAGGCGAGCCAGGTTGGGGGAGGTGCCCATTCAGCTAACCCCCAACCTCTGGATCCTGAGTAATAGAGGTGCAAATTGAGGATTATGGCCAGCTACCGGTACTGGTACTCGCCCCAACCTCTGATCTCCAGGGACAAAGAAGATGTAAATTAACTCTGGTTTGTGAGTTTGCCCCATAAAAGCTAGTCTGGAAAATTGGGCATTGTCAATTTCCCTCCTGAGAAATGATCCTGGCTGGCCAGTAAAAATTCTGATGCAAGGTGCAAAATAAAGCTCTGCTTAACCTTCCCTTTTGTATCGGCCTTGTTCCTTTAAACACGGACCCTATTAGCGCAAATGCACGCACACAAGCTTAAGGAGTATAACTTTTTTTCAAATGTGATCATTTGTTTAAGAGCATTAATTAGTTGCAGTGATGTAACTATCTTGGTAGAATTTATCTCCCCCACTCCACCACCCCAAGGTGTCTAGCTTTCTCTCAAGGTCATGATCTCTGGGTCCTGGGATCAAGTCCCCTTGTTGGGCTCCCTACCCAGTGGGGAGCCTGTGTCTCCCTCTCCTACCCGCTTGTGCTCTATCTCTGTCTCTCTCAAATAAATAAAATCTTAAATAAACAAAACCAAACAAAGGCTGGGCATACCTGTTGCTGGGATATGGGCAAGCTACAGTACAGAGCTAAAATATAATGGTGCTGGGTTGTTTTCTTCCCCTTCTACTGTTTCTTTCAGGATCCTTTTTATTTATGAGAACAGATATTACTAGTTAACCATTTGTGAAAGTGCTTCAAAATTTTTCAAACTGAGTTGATTTAAAATATTAAGTGTTTAAGTATTTATAAAGTATAAAGTATTTAAGTATTAAAGTATTAAGTAAGCAACAGTACAAGTTCATTTAGCATAAAATCACGGTGGTGATTCACATGATACTAAAATTTGGAAAATAAGACCCTAGCCAAGTCAGTTTTCCACTTGCCCTCAACCAGGGGTAAAAAATTACTGTTGTTTGAGAGGCTTTCTATAGCTGTATTATCCCCTCAGAGTCCCAGAGAAGTCCCTAGATTCATGAGCTAGGGTGAGTTAGCAATGCTGGGTGTGGGGCTGTCCCAGTCCTCCAACATCCAACTGCCGACTGCACACTGCCTCGGTAAGCTGCAGGGACCAAAACCAGGCAGGAAATGGAAGACTGCACTTGTCCCTGTTCAAGAAGAGAACATGGGGCTGCCCTGTTCGCCAAGAGGACAACAGCATCCCTGGGTCAGACGACCCTGAGTGCAATGGGGAAGGAAAGTGAGTCGGGACAAATTTGTAGGTCAGAACTTCAGAGCTGGTAAAAAACCTGGCATATGGTGAATGGTGGAAAGATCAAGATTTTCAAGCAAATCACACCTCTGGGCCTCAAATTTTCTCTTAGATTTGAAAATAAAAACCGGGCTCTGATTATCTATGTCCCTTCCAACTTAGAGAGTTCTCCTATTACTCCTTCCCTTCCAAGCAAATCATTAATCTCACAAACAGGGAACCGGGGGCTCAGAAGTTAAAGCAGCTTGCTCCTGGGATGCTTCCTCTAGCATTAAAAATTTCTCTTCCAAGGCCACCTGGCTAGCTTAGTCGGTAGAGCACTCGAATCTTGATCTCGGAGTGGTGAGTTCAAACCCCACAATGGGTACAGAGCTTTCTTTTTTTAATTTCTCTTACAGATTACATTAAGGAGACAACCAGCATGGTACTGAGAATAAAGCAAGTGCCCAGTAAATGTTAAATGAATGAACTTAAAGTGCTCACAGAAACTACTGGGGATCTCAACTCAAATTTTCTTCCTGCCTTTTTTTTAAATCCTCATCTTGCTACGCACCCCATTTTGGACTTCTGGGACCTCCATTTCAACTGTACCAGATGAAGGGTCCAAAAAATTCACCTCTATTGCTTTACAGGCACCTGATACCCAAGGTCGCACTGACCAGGTGAAAATTCCACATTTCTAAGACATGAGGACCACAGACCAAGACAATAAGGACAACAAAGCAATCTCAGAGGGTGGTCCCCCCCCCCCCCCCCGCGCATGACACCAGGATATACATGGGGATGGTGTGTGTAAAGAAATGCCAAGCAATCAAAACCGAGAGAAAGTCTGGAAGCTAAGAGCCACACCAGTTATCACAGACTCCACCTGTCTCAGCAAAAAAAAAAAAAAAAAAAAAAAATCCCGTGCTACAGTCGGCTTGGTGCCCACCAAGGTCAGGACACGCTGGTGCAGGGTTGAGGAGCCCCGGCCCCCAGAGGAAGAAAGTGAGGAGAACGAGGTGATGGGCTGGGCTTTGAGGGAGGCCTCTCACCTCCATCTATATCCTAACAGCTTCCAAGTTGCTGTAAGATTCCTGGAGAACCTGTCTTCCCCATCAGCCCTCCCCCACTCCTTCCTTTCCTTCCCACTCGCGGCTTCCAGGCCCCCTGGCTGCTCCTATGCTCTTCTCAGAGACTCCCAAGCACCTGTCAAAAACCACACTCTGGGCTGCCGCCCTATCCGCCTAGTGTCCTTCCTCCAGCAGTTTCCCACTGAATTTTGGGTCCTACTACCTGCTCCCCCATCTCCCCCCCCTCGCCCCACATGCTGGGGAAGGCTCCAGAACCACACCGCTAAGGTTGCTCCCCCAGCCCCCTCCCGACCTCTTCCTAAGGGGGCGGAGGGGGCGGGGCTAGATCTTAAGGTCAAAACTCTGGGCAGGTGCCGGCTGGGGCCTAAGTCCTCCACTGGGGATGGCGGTGGGATTTACAGTGGGACGCCACTGGCCGTCCTCTCCGCCCAGCAGCCCACCCGGGCAGGAGCAGTGCCCCAGGCGGCGGGGGGTTGGGGGGACGGCAAAGTGAAGAAAGCGCAAGAGGCTCACAGAGTTCCCTTGCACCTCCGGCCCAGTCCCGGCTGGTGGCCCCTGGGGCAGGAGGGGGCCCAGGCCGGAACGGGAGGTGTGGGAGCTCCCTGGGGTCCTACCTGTCCCGCGGGTCGATCCAGCTGGTGGTGCGGCTCGTGTGATCTATGTAGTAGACCTTGCCGTCGAAGTCGCGCGCCTCCTCCCAGCCCTCCGGCAGGGGCAGCTCCGGCCGGGGCATCTTCCCGAGCGCGGCCGCGCTCCCCCATGCAGCTCCCAGCCGCCGCAGGGGTTCCCGGCTCAGCGGCTCCGGCCGGCTGTACTCAGCCCGGGCGGCCGCCGAGGCACCATGATGGGGGTGGGGTGGCGCCCGCGGACTGGGGGCCCTAGTGGGGGCCGGCCGGCGTGGCGCCGCGGTCCATGCGGCCCTGCTGCTCGCTCCCGGCACCGCCCGCTGCTCCCGCCGCCGGCCTCTCACGCTGCCATGTGCGCCCGCAGCGGCGCGGTGCGGGCCCGGGTACGTGCCCGGCCGGCGGGGCAGAGCTAGCCGAGCGCAGCTGCCGCCTGCCCTCCTCCGCCGGGCGGCGCGCTGCGCCCTCCACACCGCCGCCTGCAACCACCGCCTCCTCCTTTTCCTCCCCCTGGGCCCGGCGCCGTCGCCCCTCTCCGCTGCGGCGTTCCGCGATCTCTTGCTTTGCGACTTCTGCCTCCGCCAGGTGCGGCTCGCGCGGTGCAGGTAACCGCGCTGCCCCGGAAACCGGAGGCGGAGCACTGGGCGCCTGGGTTCCCGGGTCCCCTCCCCGCGCCCAGCGCTGCGAGGGCGGGTCCTAAGACCCAAGACGCGCCCCCTCGTGGGACAGTCCGAACCGCCAGCCGCCCGTACGCCGCCCCTGCCAAGGGAAAGGGAGACAGCCGCTTACCTGGGTCTGGGACGCGACCGGACCCTCAGGCGGCTGGAGCAAGAGTCTGTACGTCCCTGCTTGCCAGCGCTCCCGACTCAGCACCTCGCGTCTAAGGTTCTTGGTACAGGTGGCCCCAAATCTTACAACTCCCCATTTCTCTTTTATGTAGAATCTGGAGTCAGGCAAGAAGTGGTTAAATGGAAACATTCTTGCGATTCAGGGAACATAAGTTTTCCTGGATCTCTGATCCCTTCCCCCAACACACGCACCATCTGTCTCCCTCTCATTCCATTCTTCTCCCCGTGTTGTTTCACCATCCCCCCCACCCCCGTGTTTGCTAATGTAGCAGGCTTTCCTCTGGGTCCCTAAAATTAGGAGTGCATACTATGAATCCCTTCCCCCTGGGACGACGTCCCAGGGGTGTTGGGGGAAGCATTTTGTAAAGTAATGGTAATGCTGGATTGTTAGCTAAATTGAGTACTTAGCCCGTCCCAGGCTGTGGGCTAGCAGCTTCACATGCGGTTCTGTCCTGTGATACTTTGAGGCAGGTATGTTGTGGATTTGGGGGAAGTAGAAATAAAGAAAAAGTACATTTTGAAATAAATTAGAAGAAATTTTAATTTCTTGGGAAATTAAAAATATGTAATTAATATAAAAAGGTAGCACGACTAAGTTAAGGATCAGCTGGCTTGTCTGTGTTTCCCAAATGTGTGTTTAACCATTTTTGCCCCAGATATGTGGCAGGAAGCTGGCCTGGAGGAATGGAGCCCAGGGCAGTGTATCCCCTTTGCTGAGCCCCCCAGTCTCCCAGAGGAGCCAGCATCCTGTGCTGTATGGGCCAGAGTGTGCTGAGCAAGGGAAGGAATCCCATGTTTGTGGACTCATTTTCTCTTAATACATAAGACCCACCATGGCAGTTCCTTACTTCCAGACGCCTTCTGCAAAGTCGGTTACTTCCCTGAGGCCTGACCTAGGGCTTAGTATTTAGCCCTTCCTACCCTCCTTCATTCCACAGATGCAATGCACAGAAGTCCAGAGTCATGGGCCTCAGCCTGGCCCGTAACACCCAAAAGTAGGAGTTCCCCACCCTTTTAAGGGGGATTCCCAATAGCCCTCTTCACTTCCTCTGATTGGACCAAGCTTTCACAATATGAAAACCTATAACTGATTAAAGCAATAGCTCAAAAGCAAACCCAACATGGTGTAGGTGCTTTACACACATAATCTCATATAATTCTCACAGCAACCCTCTGGAGTAGGGCACACTTATACCCATTTTAGTGACGAGAAAACTGAGGCTCTAGGTGCTATTTTATTGGCAAGGGCTATAGAACCAATAAGTTGACTCAGGTCTGTTTGACTTCAGCACTTAACACTAACCTATACTTTCTTTTTCTTTTTTTTTTAGTTATGCAATTCCTGGACCTACCATGGTCTGGATCTGGAATCCTATGGATGCTGATGAATGCTCATCTCTTTTGGTGCTTGATTCATAAGTATTCTAAGAAGCAAGAGCTCTGGAATCAGTTTGTTTGGGGCTACACCTGCCCCATTTTCTCCTGATATGACCATGAGTAATTTGTTTGACCAAAGTCTTGAGTCCTAGGTCTGAAAAAGAACACATAGATTCTACAGGGCTTATTTTAATGGCTATAGGAGATGAGAAGTGTAGAGGGCTTGGCACTCAGTGGTAAGCCATCACCTCAGGGGCCTCATTATGGTACAGTTGGAAGGCCAAGCCTGACAGCAAGCATGCCCCTATGAAATAAAAATCAGTGAAGTATTTTCTGTTCCAAACACAAACCTGCAGTGTCCTTTCCTTTCTTGAAAATTGGGCTTGGTTGCTTGTGACAATCTTCCCAACTGCTGATTTCCTTTTTGTCTTCTCTTGCAACCCAGCCTTCTCACTGATTGGTGTTGGTTGTGAAGGGAAATACATTATGGACGGCTAAATTCAGCTTCCTTTTTAGCCCAAGTGCCCAAGCCCTGGCATTTTTCATATGCCTTTTTTCTTTGGACTTTCA
>PITA01018703.1:0-39625 GCA_004023965.1 Spilogale gracilis
ACGAGCTGATCAGGGTTAATTTGCATTTCCATTGTATAGGGGAAAACCGCACCCCAAGCTGACCTGACTCACGTAGTTTGCCTGAGTTAACTTCCACTTCCATTGCCCCTGGAACCCGGAGGCTGAGGGCATTTGGGCGTTCCCACCTGAGCCCAAGAACCGGTAAGGGGGCCGCCCATTCTTAGTTTGCATCTCCATTGCTCCCAGGACGTGAGGTTAAGGGGTTAACTGATTGGGCGTCTCCCCCAACCTGGCTCACCTTTGTTTCCCAGGATCCATTTGCCCATATCTCTTGGAGCTGGTTTTCTGAGGGTGGCTTTGGACTTCTAAATAGGTCCTCACACGGGGGGTTGGGTCTTCAATGCATGAATTTGGGGGGGAAGCATGGCAGTCCACGATACAAGGTTTATTCCCCCCATACTGAGGTTTTTGGTTCTTGCTGTTCCCTGTTCTCTCAGATATTTTCCACCAACCATCCCTCACCTAGAGTCAAAGGTTCAAAGGCTGTCAGACTTGGAAGGAACCTTCTAGGTCAAATCTAGTGTTTCACAACGTTTTCTTAATTATTGCCCTCCCCACTTCAGAAGTCTTTTTAGATATTCTTTTCCTGGCGGGGGCGGTCAGCCCCCACCATGAAATTTTAATATAATTTTATATTACGATTTAATACAAAATTATATTACAATTTTAATATAACATGTAACTGTGTATGGTCTCTATGTGTTTTGTGTTTATACATTAAAAGGATTAAGGTTTATATTTTTTTTCTCCCTGAAAACCAATTTTCACCTCCTGGGGGCGCTACTGTCCCCAGTAAGAATGTATATTGGAGTCTCATCCTTTTAGGTTTGCCGGGAAATGGGGATAAGGACATATCCTGTGTTAGGCAAAGCCTGGATTAGAACATAGACTTGTTGATGTTCTCCATCTAAACCCAACTCATTCATTCATTCACTCAACAAACATGTACCAAATGTCTACGATATATCAAACCCCGGTTATAGGTTCTGAGGCTCCAACAGGGAAGGAAACAGACAAAAATCCCTTCCTTCGAGGAATTTTAATTCTAGTTGGCGGACACAAATGTTACCCCCACAGCTCCGTAGTTCTTCAGTTCAGATTCATCAAAGACAGTTTTGCAGATGTTGTTACATTGTTCCTTGAAAAAAAAATCATGTCCAGAAGTCTTGGGCATTTTTGGTGTCTAGTCTGCAGGCCTTCTCGAAACCCGCCATCGTTTGTTGTTTACTCCCTGTTGTGACTCCCTGGATGGGAGAAAGAATGGAGTATTCAGTTTCCCAAGCTAATTTGACCACACAACTATGACTATTATTCTTATTCTTTTTTTTTTTTTAAGATTTTATTTATTTGACAGAGAGAAACACAGCCAGAGAGGGAACACAAGCAGGGGGAGTGAGAGAGGGAGAAGCAGGCTTCCCGCCAAGCAGGGAGCCCGATGTGGGGCTCGATCGCGGGTCTCCGGGATCATGACCTGAGCTGAAGGCAGTCGCTTAACCAACTGAGCCACCCAGGAGCCCCTATTATTCTTATTCTTATTCATTATTTTTATATTTTTTGGTGAACTCGTCTTGCATGATAAGTGACCTGAGGAGCACAGGTGGGACATGCTAAAGTTAGCCGTGATAGCTAATCACAGCCTAGTATGAATTAGTTTGCATATGTTTGGGTCCTGCTGTTCAGTAGGGCTTTAGGAAATGGACTGTGGAAGAGGCGAGTGCTGATGTGGGTTTAGGGTGTAGGGGTGCTTTCTGGGAGGTGGTCTTGTGGTCAGTCCTAGGGAATGGGCATTAGGCAGATACAGGAGTGTGGAAATTTCACAGACAGGATAATGAAGTCAGTCTCTGTGGATGCTGACATTTTGCTAAGGCCTGGGGTGGGGGCTGGGCCTGGCCACCATCTCCCATCCAAATGTGTCCTCACCCTGATCCGTGAGACCCTGGAAGGCACTGGATGTGGGGCGGTTGTACCCACATCCAGTGGGTACCCACCATAGAGGGGCAGCTGTGTGACCCTGACCTCTCAGGGAAGTGGCCCTCTTAGGCCTGGGTTTACAACTAGGGCTTGCCGGGTTGTGACCGCAGTTTCCTCCTCTGCTGACTGGAGACACACAAAATCTACCTCTTAACTTTTGAAAAGTTGAATAGCGTATTATATGTGGCTATCCCCAGAACATGTGTGGCATAAGCTCTCAGTAACAGCTGGTGGAAATTGGTGGCATTATTCTATCTTTCTGTCCTGTGGCTTTGATACCCTCAGTCTCTACCTCCAGCCCCCTTACCTTGGGTGTGCCTTCCTCCTGATAATGAGGATAAAGATAGTATTGATGATACATGTGATGTTGATTCCTTTCTTGTGTAATTTACATGTGACAGTAACTCCTTGACATCATTATCATTCCCTTAAAACTCATCAGAATCTTGAGACTCCTAGGTTCAGAGAGGTCAAGCAACTTGCCTGAAGCTATCCAGCCTGTAGGAGAATTGAGCTCCCTGTGGATTATGTAAGGTTTGGGCAAAGATTAAAGAGTTAACAGGACACAAATGGCATTTATATAAAGAGTAAGTTGCTAGGTTCCTGTCCTTTCTTAATAGAGTTGAGAAAGTCACCCTTCGTGCTTTAGTGAGAATAACCAGGGGAGCTTCTCATCGATCATAGACAAGTCTTGGATTCCTGTTGGACAGAGCAGGCAATGTTTGCTGAATGAATGAATGAATGAATGAATGAATGATTGAATGGGGGAGGCTCATTAGAAATCGATGGCAGGGCTGTTAAGAACCAGAGTCTAAGCCCAGGTGAGGCGGGCAACCATAAAACACGGTACCCCAGCTGTGCGACGGCAGCTGGAGTGACAGGCAGGAATGAGACAGTTTGTGAGCTGTGATCTTAGGAGAGGATAAAAGAGAGCATGAAATTATTTTTCCTATCTTGCCAGGAGACCAATCTCCTAGGTTATAAAGGCAGAGGAACTTGAATTATCGATGCGATTTGACCAGAAGCGGTGGTAGGCAAGGAACGCCCATCACCCAGAACACTGTACCCAGCCAGCAGGACCGACCCCCGGGTCCCCAAACCCACGTCTTCTGGGCCCAGAGAGGGGAGGGGAGTGGTGGAGGACCACACAGCAAACAGGATCCACGGTACTGCTCCAGGCAGTGGCACCGAGGGTAACACCGCACTTGGACTTGCATGCACCGGGGGCAGAATCCTGGATCCCCAGTGTTGGGGGGGGGGTGCTCTTGGCAGGGAAGCTCTTTTCATTTTTTTATTTTTATTTTTTTAGATTTAATTTATTCATTTGAGATAGAGCGAGAATGAGAGAGAGAGAGAGAGAAGAAGCAGGGGGAGCAGCAGGCAGAGGGAGAACAGGCTCTCCACCCCGCAGGGAGCCCGACTCAGAGCTCAATCCCAGGACTCCAAGACCATGACCCAGGCTGAAGGCAGATGCTCACCGGATCGGCCACCCAGGTGCCCTGGGAGGCTCTTATTATCCTCCACTCACGCCCTCTCTGTCCCCCCGGCCCCATCTGCCTGGTTCCTTCTCATCCACACGCTGCTTTCTCTACCGTCGCGCTGAGTCACTCCCCAGGAGTGAAGACGCTGTGACCACACATCGGTGGCAACTGCTGACCAGTGAGAAAGAAATGACCTAGAATGGAAGAAGGTGATGAGCTCAAGATCTCACTCATTTTGGGTGTGTTTGTTGGAGGAGGGCATGGAGGGGGGAAGAAGGAAGAGGGGAGAGAGGGGCCCGCACATCCCCTGCACACCTATTCATCCCCAGCAAGGACCAGAGCAGTGCCATGACAGTGACCCAGCCCCTGGCACAGCCCTTTGGGGAAAGGAGAAAGAAAAGCATCTACTGGGCTTGCCCTCACGCATCCAACAGCGAAGAGCTCCTGTGGCTGGGGCGGACTCCTGGAGCCGTTCCACCCCTCCCCCTCCCCCCCACCTGGCGCAGGGTGGGGTCCTGCACCTGCCGCCTCGCCTGCTCAGTGGGGCAGTGCACCCAGTCTGTCCCTGCTTCCTGAGGCCTCTGTTGACAGGAGCCTTAATTACAGGATTAATGGAGGGGAAATATCAGGAGGTGGGGAGGCCCTTCCTCTCTCTGTTTCGAGCTCCAACATCTTCTGACAACAGAGCTAGGGGAAGCAGGCCTGTGGGTCATGACAGCTTCCTCCCAGGGATGGCCATCTGCCCTGTGCACCCTCTGGGGACCTTCCACAGCTTCTGGGAGGAGCTTTGAGTTCAGAGAATCATTCTTTCTCCTTTTGGCACTGAATAGGGTTGGCCCACATGGATCCTGGAGGCCAGAACATGATCCTGGCCTGGCCAGTAATGGTCACCATGCACGGGGACTGGGCCAGGGATGGCCACATGACCCAATCTGAGCCAGTGAGAGCCAGGTCTGGAAACTTGGTGGGAACCATCCGGAAAGAGAAGCTCCCTGGGGAAGAGAAGGTGCTGGGCTTGTTAAGTTCTAGGATGGAGACTGGGACTTGCCACCAAAGCCAGACTAAGGACCAAAGCAGTGTGGTGCTCAGAAATGGAGAGAATGAGTCTAACTGTCCCATGACACAGGCGTCCCCTCTGCCTTTTATCACAGGGACTAAATACCACTCTCCCCCTGCCTTGTCTTTTCTTTTTGGCATAAGGCATTCCATTCTAGGGCGGGTTTCTATCATTTACATTTAGAAACAATCCTAAACTCTTTTACTGCTCCAAACCCCCCTGAGGAAAGAAAGAGAACCTTACCACACCCCGTGCTTGTCCCCAGATGGGGGCCTTGGTGGGTTTTCTCTGGGAAGGTGGTTCCCTTTTTTTTTCTCCCTTGTTGTAGCTCGGAACTTTAGAGCCCCTCAATCCTCTGGCCTCCGGTGGGCTTTAGTGGCCACCATCTTTCTTGATCCCGGTCTCAGGCTCCTCTCCCCTTAGCATGATTCACCCCCTTACACAGATGAGAAGACAGAGGCCGGGAAACGCCCATTGATGGGCCCAAGTTAGTGCAGAGAGTCGCAGCGGAGCTGGGATTCCAACCCTGGAACGGCTGCCTCACTGCCCAGGGCCTTTCCTTCTGTCTCCCTGCGGGGAAGCAGTGCAGCCTGGTTCTGCCTTGCACGACACTGATTTCATCGTTGAGATTCAACCAAAAGCTGAGCCCTCGCCGGCTGGGGTCTCAGGCCACTCTGGGCCCGCGGGGCTGCTGGGGAGCCGGCCCAGTCTCCCATCCGAAGGATCGCTCCTCCTGAGACCTGCGCCGCACTGCCACCTGATGGTAGGATGTGAGAAGCACACCCTCCCAGTCCGTCGGAAGACCACTGTTGGGGGTGTGGGGTGGAGGGCAGTGGAATTGAGACAGGGACGCAAGGGGCAGTTTCTGGGAAATTAAGGATCTGATATTAAATTAGGGGTCCTGATATTCCTTTTCTGTTTTCAGTATCAGCCATGGTCATGTCTCTATGGCTCTAGTTTCTTTTCTGCTTGTAGACCTGGGACACTCACAAAACTAACTGCATTCTCTTTTTGCCTAGGCTGCTAGGGTGCTCAGAATCAAGGGACAGTCCACTGGATTATCAGCAAGTAGACAGAACCATGTGACAGGCATTTGGAAGAGGACCTTAATCCCAGATTCCATATTCCTTTCTATGGGACTCATTTCTCTATCTTATTTTACATTTAGTTTTCTGGTTATGCTGAGATTTATAAACCACCTTAACTCACTGTTTTGGGGGAGAAGGAAGGACAAAGCAAAGTTATACATTCAGAAAGAGCTTGCTTACTTTTTGCAAGCCTCAGTTTCCTCCCCATAAAGTGGACACAGGTATCCCTGCCTTCGTGGGTTTTATGTAGGTTTGAGGAGACGCTCACCCAGTTATAGAATTGCCCACCATATTCCCACATATCCATCCCCCAGGGCTCTCTGCTGCTTGCCTTTGGTGGGCCAGGATGCATAAGGGATCTCAAGTACAGACCACTTCCTCAGTGCCTCTCTGTGGTCTGCAGGCTATCTGGGTGCCCAGCCCCTGCCTGCCTTCAGGATCTCCCACCTCCTGTCTGCAGGCACCACGGCGCTCCCAACTGATTTGCAGAGAGCCCAGATGCATCTCATAAATAAAGAATGTACTGTTCTGCAGACTGGCTGCGGCATGGCCCCATGGGGGTGGGAAAGTCTGGAATAGACAGGAGCCACGGGAGGCAGGGAGGATCGAATGGGGGCTGCTGGTCAGGGCGGGGGACCATGAAAACCTGGGAAGGTGTAATGGGACCAGGGTGGGGAGGGGGCCTTATGAGGCCAGGTTCTAGATCTAGAGTCTTGGGATTACCTCTTTTTCAGATACCCTCTAGCTGTATTTCTTTAGCCTCGGTTTTCCTTTTCCATAAAATGGCAATGATATTAATATGTGGCACCATCGGGCTATTATAACTATTGCTTTTCTTTTATTGTGGATTTTAAGATTCTATCTATTTATGTAAAAGAGAGGGAGTGGGGGGAGGAGCAGAGGTAGAGGGAGAGAGAGAATCCTCAAGGAGACCCACTGAGTGAGGAGCCTGATGTGGGGCTCCATCCCAGAACCCTGAGGTCACATCCTGAGCCAAAAGCAAGAGTTGGACTCAGCCACCCAGGCGCCCCTTAACTTTTGCTTTTATAGCATTAGGGCCAGAATAGGTAACACAGGGAAGGGGCAGTGTTATTATTTGCTCTGAACTTCCTTAGTGTCTTCCCCAAGACTGTTGTGTGGCTTCTGCTATGGGAAGCAAGCCAGGTGGGATTAGGACAGCATCAGTGTCGGGGAAGAGGACCACAAGCTATAGGAACAGGGAGGAAACAAGTACATGCGCTCCAGGTGAGGGGGCAGGTGTTTGGAACAAGAAATGAAGATATCATCACTGCTCACCAAAGGGGGACAAGTCCTTGAAGGGAGAAACATTTCTGCAAGCATTTCAGAGTGCATGCTCAAAGCGTTCAATTGACTTATAAAGGAGAAGGTGACCTTTGGAAGGCGGAAGAGGAGTGGGGACCGTGGGGACACAGCGTTTACGCCATCAGCTTGGTCCCACGGGAGTAGAGCCCTTGGGTAAGTCACTTTTCTTACTTGGGTGTTTGTTTGCCCACCTGTGAAGTGGCTAGTCAGCACTGCGGGGGTTTGAAGGTTTAAGGTTTAGTTATTTGAACGCATATACGCTGAGGGTCTCCTGCGGGGCGGACCCTATGCCCAGACCACGGTGCTACCATGGCGACAGCACAGAGCGGTTTTCTCCTGAGAGGAATCTCACAGATTGGTTGTGGAATGTGCATGTACAACACACAAACAGAGGCATCTATACAATCCCTAATCGGAAATCAGCCTCGAAGGAGAGGGGCATGTGTCGGTCAGGGAGTGTGTGTAGCTAATGGACTTGACTTTCACCGGGAGGCGGGAGAAGGTTTCCCGGAGATGATGAGGCCAGGCAGGGCTGGGCTGCGACGTGTGCGGCCAGAGCAGGAGCTTGGTGACGCATGACCTTGGAGCGTCAGTGGGGGCCCAGCCCAGGCAGGGTCCTGTAGGTAAGCATAGAGATCTCGCTTTGGCTCCTGAGACTTGTGGGGTGTCACCGGCTGTGGGCGGGCGAGTGATAAGGCCAGCTTTGCAGTTCAAGATCAGAGTGGTCTGCGGTGGAGGCTGGACATCCCAGGAGGGGATGATGGAGACAGAGACCGCCATGGCGTTGGGTGGAGGAGGGTGACTTGGTCGAATGATCAAGAGGATACACCGATGGGGCTGGGGGCGCCTCTGATCTGGGGGTGAGGGGCTGTGGCTCCCCTCAGGAGTCAGGGGTCCTTGGAAAGTCTTGTGTGGCTCTGCTCATAAAGGGAAAGAGATGAGGTGGGAGGACGGGGCGGGCGGAGAGGATGGGGGAGTGGGCGGCGGAGCTGGCGGCCGTGTGAGGTCTGTGCCTTTCTCTGGCAGCAGCCTGGCCGGCTAGGAGCACCTGCTGGGGCGGCTGGGAGCGCTGGGGAGCAGGTGCGGGGCATCTGAAGGGGGTCTGTTTGCAGATGGATGACGAGACGGGAGGGATGACAGCAGCACATACCCTGCCCCCCTTCTCTGTTGTCTGCACACAAAAGCCAAGACAAAGAAGCACAGGGCTGGGGGGGGGGGGTAGGGAAGCAGGACCAGGACAGACCCACAGGGCACACACATGCTGGAAACAAAAGGAGAGGCCCCTGGGCAGAGGCCAAAGCAGAGGCAGGCACACGCAGAACAAGGGGGTGGGGAGCAGGGAAGGCTCCCTTGACCTTGGGCAAGGCCTCCTTGTTTCTGAGCCTTGCTCTGGGCACCCTGCATGAAGAGGTTGGGGGAGAACAGTGGGCTCCGGACTTGGCCAGTCCCATCAGACTCTTTCTGAAAGGAAACTATCTCGTGGATGCCTCAAAGTCAGGTCCTGGGGATGCTAAAGGAGACAATCGTGAGTGTGCGGTGAGGTCGACGCTGGCCTGTGCTGGGTCCATTCAGCAGTGTGCTCGCACACAGGGAAAAGGCCAACGTCTGTGGACGGGACTCGTTAGCTATCTGCTCGGCAGACAGTGTTGGGGTCTGTGGAGTTCCGAAGGCCCCTTTCTAATGATCCCCCAGGAGTAAGAAGCTCCTTGGAGAGGCTCTAGTGGCCCTTCCAATAGAGAAAGAGAGAGCCAGAATTTCCTGAGCCTGGTAGCGGGCCATGTGTTTTCTACACTCATGTCACTGAATTCTCCCAAAAAGAAAGAGGTGATGTGATCCCCATTTTTCAGAATTTACGGAGGCCCAGAGGGTGAAGTTCCCTGCCCAAAGTGACACGGTGAGTAAGAGGCAGAAGTGAGATTCAAACTCAGGCCTGCCCAAGGCCTGTCCACATTCGGCTGACGGGAAGGTGGAGAATGCAAACAAGACAAAGAGTCAGTTGGGAGGGGATCTGGCAGTCCCTGGTGGGTTCTTCCCGGCTTCTGCAGACAGCTGGGGAAAGACAGATGCCTGGTGGTGGTATTTGGACACCTGGATCCAGCCGTGCCTGAAACCCGTTAGCTGTGGACTTGATTCTGCTACTTGAAACCGAAAAGATCCTGAAAACAATAGTGATTGATAGTGTTATTCCTGTGATGTTCTTATTCTTTTGATTTTCAGTTCTCAGTACCAGGTACAGCGTCTGGCACTTGCGCAGCCTTTTCTTGATCTCAGAGGCTAGTCGGGCCACTCATATTTAATTCCATTAGCTCCCCTATCTGACTTCTACTTGCACAGTGGCTTGTCACTGCCCTGGACGAGGTAAGGTTGGCACATAGTGGGTGCATGCTTCTCAGACTGGGGGGGGTTTCCTGGGCCCAGTGAGGGCTCTGCGGCTTCACATTGTGCAGCGGCTGCGTGATGGGTGAATGGGTGATCCCCTATGGTGAGGGTCCCCTCGCCACCTCCCGTGCCCAGGCATGCTGGTGGCTCCGGACTATAGGCCCCTATGACTCTCTGCTGATTTCTCTAGCCAAGGGCACATGGTGGGTCCTACTTCGAGGGAAGCTTGCAGGTGGCAAGGGGTTGAAGTGCAAGGAGAGTCTTTTAACCATGACAGGTAAGAGTTGGTGGTTAGCTACCCTGGTGGCCTCGACCTCGAGTGGGATGGCTCCGGTGTGTCCCAGCCAAGACCTCAGCAGGATGGAGTCCTAGTTGCCACCAGCAGCTAGGTCATTGTTACGGGTTGACTTGTGCCCCCTCCCCTCACTCAGATTCATATGTTGAAGCCCTAATCCCCAAGGTGACTGTATTTGGAGATGGGGCCTTTATGGGGGTTGCTAAGATTAAATGTGGTCCTAAGAGTGGGGTCTTCTTTTTTTTTAAGTTGTTATTTATTTATTTGACAGAGAGAGACTCAGCCAGAGAGGGAGCACAAGCAGGGGGAGTGAGAGAGGGAGAAGCAGGCTTCCTGCCGAGCAGGGAGCCCGATGCGGGGCTTGATCCCAGGATGCTGGGACTGAGATGCAGATGCTTAATGACTGAGCCACCCAGGCACCCCAAGAATGGGATCTTAATCCGCTAGGACTGAAGTCCTTATAAGAAGAGCAAGAGATGGGGTTCATGTGCACAGAGGAAAGACCATGTGAGGAGGCAGTGGGCAGACAGCCATGGAGAGAGGCCAAAGAAAGAGGCCTCAGGAGAAAGCAGCCTTGACTGCGGTCTTGACCTTGGATATCCAGCCTCCAGAACAGGGAGAGGATGAGCTCTCATTTGTGAACCTCCTCATCTATGGTATTTTGTTATAACAGCCACAACACTCCTTAACACACCTATTCGGGTCTCTTTTCTTTGCTGTTCCTAACTAATGCTTCCTTGGATCATCTCCCGAATTAACTACTTGCACTTGAATTCTTATCTCAGGGTCTCACATAGTCCAGGCTAATACACCTGCCCATGCCTTATCCAGTTGGGACGAATTAAGGTAGCCCCCCTGGGCAGCAGGACCGAACTAAGACCCTGAAGAACTCTGAACTCTAGTCTTCCATGACAATGATCCCGAGCCAGTGATGTCCCTCAGGGACAGAGCCAGACATTTACCACCGCTGGCCATGCCAGGGCAGGTGAGAGGGACCCGGAGTGACCCCCGCAAGGTGATGGAATCATTGTTCAGCTGAATGTGGGGAAGGCATAACCTTCCCAGGGGAATGTTGGGGTGAGTGTGAATGCAGGTGAGTCTTCAGAGATTCCTCATGCCCGCGGGCTTTGGAATCAGACAGTGCTGGGCGTAAATCTCAGCTTCACCACTTTCTAGCTGGTTGACCTTGGGTAAGTCACTTCCCCTCTCTGAGCCTCACTTTGCTTATCGCTGATATCAACATCCCCCCAGAGGATGTTAGGTGGGAACAGCACTTGGAACAATGTCAATAAAGTGTGCAACGAGGTCCACTTTATTGTCTTTGAAAGTGATTCCAGAGGGCAGGAGAATGTGCTGGCCATGGGGAATTGTTGGAAGTCACAGTCTTTCTGGGACGTACCAAATGCAGCTCTCTGCTGCTATAAAATGCCTCCCCCTGAATTCGGGGAACCCCACTTTCACCCCGGGTGAGGACGGCTGCTTTGATGAGTCAAAATGGGATTTTCTGCTGGAGTGGGACAGAATGTTGCTTGCTCAGGGAACGGCTGTCGGGGAAGGGCTCCGTGGATACGGTGACGTGTGCACATAGTCTTAATAACATGGCTTGAGGTGGTGGGGTCTGTGTGAGTAGTTTTGGTAATAAGGTAAAGAATTCCACCTGTTACTAACTCTAGAACCCCCTGACGACATGCACTGGGATGGTATAAAAAAGAATGAGGAACAGAGAGGTCTAGTTGCCCAAAAACTGGAAAGAGAGACTCCAAAACAAAGACTTAGGCACTCGTGTTCACAGCGGCACAATTTACCGAAAGACGGAAACCATGCAAATCCAGATGAATGGATAAGCAAATTGCTATATTCCTATGATGGAATAGTAGTCAGCCACAAAGAGGAATGGGATGCTGGCATTTAATACAGCATGAGTAGGCCACAAAAACGTCATGTTGAGTGGAATAAGCTGGAACCCAAAGGCAAATATTGTATGACTCCATTTACAGAAAAGAACTAGAAAAGGTAAATCCATGAAGACAGAAAGCAGATCGCTGGTTGGCCGCAGCTGGGGGGAGGGGACGACGGGGGTAACTGCTTATGGATGGGGGGTATTTTAGGGTGATGAATGTGTTCTGGGACTAGAAGAGGTGCTCGGTGCGTGCTGTGAATGTTATGAGCTTCTGCACAGTGAAGGAAACAATCAGTACAACTAAAAGGCAACTTACTGAATGGGAGAAGATACTTACAAATGATGTATCCAATGAAGGGTTAGTCTCCAAAATACATAAGCAACTGATATAGCTCAGCACCCAAAAAACAAAAAATCTGATTAAAATGGGTAGGAGGCATGAACAGATATTTCTCCAAAGAAGACATCCTGATGGCCAACAGACACACAAATACGTGCTCGCCATCCCTCATGATCTGGGAAGTACAAACCAAAACCACAATGAGCTCACGGCACACCTGTCAGGCTGGCTAAAACCAGAAACACGGGATACAACAGATGTTGGCAAGG
The DNA here is from genome assembly GCA_004023965.1 of Spilogale gracilis. Classification (NCBI taxonomy): domain Eukaryota; kingdom Metazoa; phylum Chordata; class Mammalia; order Carnivora; family Mephitidae; genus Spilogale; species Spilogale gracilis. The sequence goes on from PITA01018703.1 coordinate 12,125, forward strand.
ATGTGGAAAAAAAGGAAAACTGGTGTGCTCTTGGTGGGAACGCAAACTTGCACAGCCACTGTGGAGAACAATATGGAGGTTCCTTAAAAAATTAGAACTAGAGCTACCCTAAGATCTAGGAATCGCACTACTGGATATGTATCCCCCAAATACAAAAACTCTAATTCAAACAGATATACATACACTCCGATGTTCCTACAAGCATTATTTACAATAGCCCAACAACAGAAAAAGCCCTCGTTCATCAACTGATGAATGGATAAAGAAGACATAATATATATACACAACGGACTATTACTCAGCCATCAAAAAGAACGAACTCTTGCCATTTTGCAGCAAGAGGGATAAAGCTAGAGGATATAATGCTAAGTGAAATAAGTCAGAGAAAGACAAATACCATATGATCTCACTCATACAAAAAGAAAAAAAGCAAGAGGAGGGGAAGTGTGTATGTGTGTGTGAGAGAGAAAGAATGAGAGAGAAACCAAGAAACAGAATTTTAGCTATAGAAGACAAAACGGCTGGTTACTGGAGGAGTGGAGTGCAAGGATGGGGGAAAGAGGGGATGGGAATTAAAGCATACGCTATCATGCTGAAAAAAGATAAAAAAAATGTCTACGAGACAAGAAAATGAAATGGTTCATTTTATATTATGTGAGGTTCCACCCAAAATTCCAGCGGGCAAGTTGGGCTTCGTGAGTGCTCAGTGGTACCCAGCACAGCGATGACGGAGTCCCAGCTGTGGAACCCTGGCCTCCGGGGCCACCCTGGTCTCTCCAGGCGCTGGGTGTCCCCCTCCCCCTTCTGGACATCATGTTCCCCGCGTCAGAATTGCCCTGGAACTGCCGGGCTGAGTGGCAGGTAGCATCACAACTATCTTGTTTGCATCTCCTGGTGGGAATGGGGGAGATGCCTGGTCCAGTTTAAAAGAGCGAAGTTCATTCTCAGGCGCATCTTCTGAGATGTCTGATGCCCCCCTCCTCCCATGGCCGTGGGAGCCAATGCTCCATTGCAAGAGGCTCAGACCATTTTCAAGAGAGGCAGAAGAGAGAACATGGACACTTCTCTTTGGGGTTCCGTCTGGTGTTCTTATCTGCTTGTGGGCTCTTGGGGCCCGAGTTAGCTCTGTAAATGTCACCTGGAAGAAGAGTTCCTGGTAAGATGCGGTGAGGATCATGTTTACCATCCTGGGGTGTGCTCTGCTGTGTCTAGGGCCTCTCCGCTGGATAAGGGGAGAGTCAGAGCTACACTGATGTTGAGACAAGAGGGGGATTGCACCGAGCTATCAAAGTAGACGTGAATCCCTAAGGAAGCGGCACTAAGGGCCTCATGCCTGCAGGATGAATAAGGCACGGTGGGTTCCTAAGCCTCCCCAGGGAAACAGAGGAGCTTTGCTCACCACAAAGGCACTCAACAGGTGGACAGAAAGAGGCCATAGGCCCAACTGAACTCCCAGGAGAGCTAGTTTGGGCTCTCCCTGATGGAGACATGTGCTGTGTTACAGGACTGAGGCAGAGGACAGCCAGGTGCATTCGGGCTGGTTTTGGAGTCTGCTGGACATGGGGTCTGTTGCCTCCTCGTGTTCCTCGTGTACGGCTCACCCTGAGTGCACCTGAGTCAGACATGGTCCCTTCCCAGTGAGCCCCTGCTAGCTTCTCACGACCGCTTCTTTTGCCTGCCCCACTTCACCCCTGCCCTTTCTCCCAATGGTCGCCTTGAAATGATATCCCTAGAACAAAGGATACTTGGAAATAGGACCGTGGGCGCATTGTTGTTCATCTTTAAGAAGCCCCAGGGAAAAGAAGTGCTGAGAATCCGCGAGCAGACAAGTGCCTTGATTTTCTTCTTCTTCTTTTTTAAATCCAAATGGATATTGGAAATAATAGGCTAATACTCAGGAGAATTTGAAGACAGATTACAAAACAGGTGGCTTGGGAATGGGTTAGAAAAAGTCTTCCTTTCCGCTTTTGGTGTGGGTGATCCAGGGGAACGCGGTCGAGCTGAAAATGGCAATATTTTGGTTGTGTCCTCTGGGCAATGCTGTGACCACACCCCATCTTGCTTTTTCTCTCGCTGTGCTGTTTCGCGTGAATCCTACTTCCCTGGGGCAGGTTTGCTAGCTTTGCTAGGAGCAGTATCTGGGACCTCCCCCCCCCCCCCGGGGTCTTTATTGTTCCTGCAGTGTTCTTGGGTTGGGCACATTGGAGAAGTACTGTAGGTCTGTTGAATGGGGTTTGGATTTCCTGAAGACCAAAGCAGGGGCTGGGGGAGGGGAGAACCGCAGGAGGAAACAGACAATGCAAAAGACAACCAGTAAACCCAGAACCCGAAGGGGTGAGTTCAGAATCTGCCTAGGTCCCCTGCTGTGGCTGTGGGCAACTCTCACCGCTTCTCTGAGTCTTGGGGTCCTCATCTGAGCAATGAAGATGATAGGTACACAGGTGTGTAAATATTAAACGGATGCCATAGCATTATGATAATAAAAATCGTGTTCTGAGCATCTGTTGAGTGCTAGGCCCTGGGCCAAGCACCCTTCTCCCAAGCGTTTCCACATTTAATCAAGAAGCCGTGGATTCCATCACTACTTCTACTTTATGGGCTGGGAAACCCAGTTTCAGGAAGGCTGTGTTCAAGGTCATCTGCTGGCGGCCGTGGACAAGGCTGAAATTGAAACCCAGCACGGGTTGGTTAGAGAGGCCACTGGGAAGGTCTAGCTTGAGGTCCCCAAGCTTGAAGGAGCATCAGAATCCCCTGGAGGGCTTGTTAAGATACAGATCCCTAGGCCTCAGCCCAGAGTTTTCCACCCAGTAGCGCTGGGGTGAGAACTGAGAACTTGCATTTCTCTCGAGTTCCCAAATGGTGTTGACGCTCCTGGTCTAGGACGGCTCTCTAGCATCACTGCCCTAGGAAGAGTAGGTGCTAAGCAGAGAGCCCTCCAAAAAATTAAAGACCAAACTTACAAAAGCGGTTAGGCCAAGGGGTGTTGTGGCACGCCCAAGGGCATGAAGCCACAGGCAGGAGTTCGAATCTTGGCTCCACCATAAGCACATGCCCATCTAGCAGGATTAATTGAGAAGCATACCCAGAGGCCACGCGGGTGAGGCACCCGGTGCTCCAGGACCACTGTCCTGGGTCCTCCCATTACGCGGGGCTCCGGGCTTGGGCTCCCGGGCCCGCGGTCGCGCGCACCTCTCCGTCCGCGCGCCCCGACCAAGTCCAGCCCGGCAAGCGTTGCCATGGCAGCGCCGCGGGCGGGGACGCCCGAGGCCCCGCTCGCCCCTTTGTGCCGCGGGGGTGGCGGCGCGCTCCCCCGGTTGGCGGCCCAGACCCCCGGGGGGAGGGGGAGAGGGGGAGGCCACGGGGTTGCAGGGGCGTGGGTCGGCGCCAGGCGGGCCGAGGCGCGGGCCAGGGGTGGGGCGTCTCCGCCCGCCAGCCGCTCCCGCATTAAAATTTCATGGGCGCTGCAGCAGCTTACAAAGACGACGCCGGCTGCGCTCGGGGGACCGGAGGGAGGGAGGCTGCGGACGAGTGCGGGGAGGAGTTTGCGATGGGAGGCGCTTGCAGGGGCTCCCCCAGTTCTGCGCGGTGAGCCCGGGCACAAAGAGCCCTCTGCACTCACGCCGCAGGACCGCGGACCCGAGGTAAGCCCCGGTGCCCACAGCCCTCCCTCCCTAAGCGTCGTGGTCCCCGCGCTGCGAACAGCCTGGGTCAGGGTCGAGGGTGCGTCCCGGGTCCCAGGCGGTGTTCAGACGATGGCAAAGGCTGCCCGGAGTGCCCCTCGTATGCTGGATGGAGGGCTTCTGCCGCCCGTACTTGTGCGTGGGGCTTGGGGGACCGAGGGGAGGCTGCGCTGGGAGTCCAGTGCGGGTGGGGGTCTTCAGTCGTGATCCTAGGGCGAACAAAGACCCTCCCCCCACTGCCAGCCAGACAGGAGGGGACCCCGGATCCCCTCGGCCCACCGGGTTGGCAGCTCGGTGGCCAAGCCTGGGACCGAGCCCACACGGTCTCGGAGCTGGGGTGGGGGCGGGGTGCTTATGCACCTCTTCGGTCATACGGAGCCCACCGCCCAGTGCCTGCCCAGGCTCCATCGGGGGATCTCAGATTCTAGATGTGGGGCGTGCTGGGTGGGTCCAAAGGGATGGGGAGGCCGGGAAAACCACCTTCCTTGAGAAGAATAATGGCAATGATAATGATAAGAATAATACATCAGTTTTTAGAAAGCTTCCTTTATGTCAGCAACATGTTAGAGCTTTGCACACATTACCACAACCGTCCCACGAAGAGGTAAGAACCCCGTTTTAAAGACTGAAGTCCTGAGAGGGTTAGGTACACGCCCAAGGTCACACAGCCAGTGATTCTGTATCCAGATATGTAGGAGCCTAAAGCCCAGGTTAGACCCCCAAACACGTCTGGGGAGCCCTCAGAACCCACCAGCTCCCTTGCCACTGGTCTTCCCTCCTCTAGGAGGACACTCTCTAGAGAGGCTGGAAATTGGAAGAGGGAGATGCCAGATCTCCTGCACCCTCAGCGGAGGGTCCTGGGCTAGAGAAATTGCTTCTCGGACTCTGTAGGGGGAGGCCTGGGGGCCCTGGATTCCCTAGCTGCATCCCAGGCCGTAGACCAGCGGCTGCCGCGCGCTCGGGGATGGCTGGCGCGCACACCCCACTGCAGTGCGGCCGCGGGGAAAACGCCCCCACCTGCTGCTGGTGGAAGGGGGGAGGGAGGGAGGCAGTAGTGCGGCGAGAGGGGTGGGGAGAGAAAGCCGACCAAACGTGCGGGGAGAGGCTGTTTTTCTCGATGGCAATCCCAGACTGAGCGCCAACCCCGAGCAGAATGCTGATTCTGGCCACAGTGCTTTACTTTCCAAAGCGCATTCCCCTTTGGGAGCACCGGAGAGCTCAGCTATCGCCTGGGTTTGGTGGGGGTTGGAGGAGAGGCGGGGATGAGTAATTCCACTTGACAGACAGGGAAACCTGAGGACAGCGGTTCTCAGACTTCAGGGGCGTTGCTTCAAATATGCAGATGTCCGTGCCACGTGGCCAACGGAGGAGTCAGCAGGACTGGGATAGGGCTGGGCATCTGGATGTTTACTCAGACCCCTCCTCCCCATCACCCGGTAGGGAACGGAACCCCAGCCTGTCTCCCACGCAGCACCTTACCTTGTCGCAGTCCCAGCAGAATGGTGTCCTCGGGGACACTTTGCCAGTGCTTAGCTTTGGGTGCCATTGAACTCATCCCGCACTGACTCTGATTAATTTCACATTCAGAGAATTTTCCAGTGATATCCCCTGTGCCCCGCCACACCTGCATTTGAGGACCCTTGCCATTGAGAAAGGTTCTGAAATCTACCCTGCATTCTTCTTGCTGCTTTTTGGGGGTCTGCATCTCCACTCCTCCTGGACAGTCTTCAGAGCCCTCAGAAAGAACCTTAACTCCTGACTCGAGCTTTAGGAGACCCACTCTGTACACCTGCATTAAAAATGAGAATTTTGTCATATTGGGTGATTTCAAAAACAAATTTAATACGTTTAATAAAATGGGTGATGATTGTAAAAGGTTGGAAAAGGAAAATGTACTGTATTCATTCTCTTTTTTTAAAGATTTTTATTTATTTGAGAGAGAGATCACAAATAGGCAGAAAGACAGGCAAGAGAGAGGGGGAAGCAGGCTCTGGGCCCAGCAGAGAGCCCGATGCAGGGCTTGATCCCAGGACCCCGAGATCATGACATGAACCGAAGGCAGGGGCTCAAACCCCTGAGCCACCCAGGCACCCCTGCTCATTCTCTTTTGTCGGACCTGCCAGTTTTCTTTTCTTTTTTTTTGGCCTTCATCTTTAAGGTCCCTTCTCTGGATCTGATACACACCTTCACCCACGTCACATGCTTTTTAGGTCAGCTTCAGTAAGGAAGTCATTTCCCTCGTCTGAGCCTCAGTCCCCTGGTCTGTAGAATGGGAATCATAATCCCTGCCTTAAAAGGCTGTCACGAAGCTATGAAGCAGTATCTATAAAATGCCTGTATCCAGTAGGCGCCTAATAAAGATACTATTGCTTAGTATGCCCACTGTGTACTGGTTGAGCTTACTTGAGTGGCCCCTGAGTCTTGTATTGCTCCCTAGTTTTTATTTGTATTGGGGCTCTTGGTACCTCTCCTGGGTGACCCTTGGGCTGTTTGAATTGGGGGTGGGGGGCCAGGGGGCATCTCTAGGGCCCTAGGTCCATTGTGCAAGTTCAATGGGCTGGTGAATAACTTATAGGCTAGTCCTTTGTTTGGAGGGAACCTTCCTCTCTAGTCTCTGAGGCCCGGCTCATCTGTCAGCTGGAGCTCTGTAGAACAATAGCCAGAGATACACAGGGGCAGAGGCAAAAGCCTGCTAAGAGTGACGTCTGTCTCTGCCTCCTTCTCCAGGCTGGTCAGATTAGATGAGGCAGGTGTTCCCATCCTGTGGTCCAGGTGGGCCCCAATGGAAGCGGGATGAGTCATGCAAGGGAGGGAGAGACTGAACCATTGTGTCCTCAAGAGGATGGAGGAGATAAGCAACGGGGACCAGTGCCTCTACAATTCTGTGACCCTTTACCAGGCTTCTTGCTGGGCGCTGCCTCACGAGGACCCCCATGAGAAGGCTAGAAACGGGGCGTTCCAGCTGAGAAACGGAGGCTCAGAGAGGTTGTGTGATTAGCGCAGGATCACACAGCTGGTTGGAAGGAAAGTCCGGACTTGTCAAGCCTGGGTCTTGTCTGACTCCGAGACGTGTGTGTGTAAGTGCTACAGTCCATCCGCCTCTTCTCCCACATCAGCTTCATCGGTTGCCTTGAGACCACGGAAGTAGCTGGACTCAAGGGACGCGGCACGGTGCAGCGATCGTGGCCCAGTGTCCCCGCTCTAGGATTAAAGCTGCTGATCTCGGTGTTTGCACTGCGCCCAACCTTCCCGGGGTCTTTTCCTACTTCACCCGCACCCCATATTTGAATACAAGTCTCCCACCCCTTTGGGGTTCCACAAGCCCTTGAGTCCTGTTGCCTCACTTTCTGGCTGAGTGATGTTGGAGCGAGACAGTTTGAATGTGTTTTGTCATCTGTAAACTGGGGACAAGAAAACCCAGTTTCTTCTTTTCTCAGGTAGGCAAGAGTGCCCCCCGTTAGCATCTGTCCTCAATAGGCGTTGGTTTCCCCTTCATTCTCCTCCTTTGACTCTCTTCCCTCCCTCCCGCAGCTCATGGGCTCCCTTGTGTGAGGTCAATTTGAATTTCCAAGCTCCTCTTTTATGTATGCCACGTTTGAATTTGTCCAGAAACGGGGCTTTCCGCTGCTCTGCAGATGGGCCGCTTTCCCTCTGCTCAGTTCCTACATTGCTTGTTACTCCCAGGAGGTGCCCGTCATTTCCCGGCACTCACTCATCCAAAGCAATTTAGGCCAACATCTCCCGTACGCCAGCTCCCTGAGCAGCAATTTTATTCCAGAGTCAGGGGAAAAAAAACAACAAAAAAACCCCTCCAAGAACCCAGAGGGACCCTAAAATGCAACCAATTGCATATTTCTCTGGCAGCTGTTACTCCCTTACGAGGAACGGCCAGAGTCTGGGGGCACCAGGACTATCCCCTGGTGGTGTTAATGAGCCGTGTGTGCAATGGTAGTACTAACAGTGTAAGAAAATAATAGCGCAAGAGCTAATAGGTACTGTTCATCATCCCATGGGATCCTCACGGCAGCTTCATGATGTGTGCGCCGTACTGTCCCCCTTCGCAGGTGGGAAGACAGACCTAGAGCCGGGGTGAACTGGCGAGTGAGGCACAGCAGGACGGAACCCGTGCCCTCAAGCCTGTGTCCTGTCCAATGCCTTCCTCCCACATACCTGCCAGTTCCCTCTTTTCTTTTCTTTCTTTCTTTCTTTTTTTTTTTTTTAAGGTTTTATATTTTTTAAATTTAATTTGAGAGAGAGAATGAGAGAGTGAGGGCAAGGAGGGGCAGAGGGAGAGGAAGAAGGAGAGAGGCAGACTCCCCACTGAGCGCAGAGCCCGACTCAGGGCTCGATCCCAGGATCCTGAGATCATGACCTGAGGCGAAAGCAAGAGGCCGATGCTTCACTGACCGGGCCGTCCAGCCGCCCTTCTCGCTTTGCTTCTGATCTGCATCTGAGGAAAGCAGTTTTGGCCTGACTCTGGCATCCACTCTCCAGTGTACTCGTGGGCACATGTTTATTCCTCTACTCTTCTTTATTCCTCTCTCAGCGACCGCTGGACCCACCTCCCTGCCCACCCTCAGGGTTCTGACATGCCACGTGACCACGACGACCCTGACGGAATGGAAGAAACAACCACGGTAACCCTTCTGTGCGCCCCCTGGGGTAAGAGACACCAGCTTCATGCTATGAAATCCATTTGGGTGGAACCCCCCTGAATCTTAGAGGTAGGAGGGGCTTCTAGAACCCTCTGAGGTCCAACCCCTCAAGCAAAGCCTCCTTGCTGGGGCCCCTGACCCTGGCTTACAGTGGGGGTGGGGGGAGGGTCTGTGGAGCTAGTGGGAGCTGAGATGCCAAGGCCCTGGGTCCACATGGAGGTCTCTGTCGGACCTTTGATCTGTCTCTTCTTGATTCTTATCCTTTCTCATTATATCTAAAGGAGTTTTGAAAAATAACATTATCTGGTTATGATTTATATACAGTAACACGCACCATTCAAAGTATACATTTCAATTGTGCTTGCCAAATGTGGACCCCCACATGACCATCATCACAATCCACATCTAGAACATTTTCAGCACCCCAAATGTTCTCCTGTGTCCCTTTGCTCTCAGTCCCCTCCCAGCCCCAGCCCCAGCCCCAGTGAACCACTGATCTGCTTTTTAAGCCTAGAAACTAGCCCTGTGTTTTCTCTAAAGTTCCATTAATATGGGATCTTTTGTATTTGGCTTCTTTTGCTGAGGTTAATGTCTTGAGGTTCGTACTTGTTATGGCACGGATCAGTAGTTCGGTCCTTTTCTGGGTCTGACTTTACGGAAGCGTGGTGTAAATATCCTGACTTCATCTCAAGTGCGCAGCTCGATCATCTTTGCAAGTGTACCAAGTCGAGCACCCACTGCCATGAAGCCATTTTAGGGTATTTCCACTGCCCTGGTAAGGCGCCCCTGCACCCACTTACTGCTAAACTCCACCACCCCACTTTCGATTCCAGACGACCCCTAATCTTCTTTCTGTCTCTGTACGTTTGCCTTTTCTGGACATTTCACAACAGCGTGCTGTCTCTTGTGCCTGGCTTCTTTTCATTCCGTATTATATCTCTGAGGTTCGTCCAAGGCACGGAATGATCATTTGCCCCTTTTTACTGAGGAGTAGCTTCCGTTACAGGAACATATGAAGATTGCTTATCCCTCCATGAGGACAGGATTTTAATTTGATCTGTTACTGGGCTAAGTGAACCCCCATTTCAGGAGGCATATCCTGTTCCTGGGACATGGGTGTCACACAGAGATTTTCTCAACAGGGGAGAACAATTTTGGGGTCGCTCACCGTGTGCCAAGTACTGGCTAACCTTGGAGAATAAAGAACATAGAGTCACACCTCAGGTACGTGGGGCTGGGGGGCCACAGTCTCACCTGTTTGCGATTAACACACATGCCTTCCTTTCTACCTGCGTGACCCAGGGGTTGACGTTTCCCTCGAAACCTTCACTGCCTTATGCATATCGGGGTCCGCAGAGCCAGGGGAAGGGCCACGGTGTCAAGCCGTGCTTCTCTGAGCAGCCTAGGGTCTGTTTACAGAGTACAACAAGGTCCTGAGACAGAGGAGAGAGAAAGGATTTCCGAATTCTTCCAGAACCTTCCTGACCGCACTGGGGAGGCAGCCTTGCAGATAAGTATTCACACTTCGAAGCACGCGGCCTCCCCGCCTGCCCTCTCCGGGTCTGTGCAGGGTACAGACCCTCAGAATCCCCATGTGGGAGGGGAAACGGGTGACCAGCTTTTCTAGCCCTCTAGGTCACAGACAGAGACCTTGTCCCATTTTATGGTGCCCCAGAGAGGGTGATTGTCACACCCCTTGTTTGCATGGAGGCTAGAATTTTGTCAACTCTACCATCGGGATCTTCTTTCAACTTGAGTTTAATGACCTCATCTTGAGAACCTGTAGGTCTGGGGTCAGAAGGAGTCAGATGGGGGCTCTTCTTAGTGCTGACCCTTTGTCATCATATTTGTAAAACCTGGCTCCGGGCTCCTTTACCCAGCAGCAGAGTGGGGGCGCTGGCACTGTAACCCTAGGGCCACATTCTTTCCTCCAGATCTGGACCGTGCCCTGAGTCCCAGGTGCCCAGAGAATCGGAGCACACACTGAGAGGCGCCCTGACTCTCCTGGCCCAGCTCTGCCAGCCGATGACGATAGCTTAGCTGTCACCAGAAGCAAAACCGAGAGATGAGTCTGGGTCAGGATTAACAGGCATTTGATGAGCACAGAAAAGTACCCGAGGCTGACCTGTAGCACGCCCCCCCCCCCCCCGGAAGGATCCCAGGATGCAGAGAGAGAAAGAGAGAGAAGGAAAGACTTCCTGGGGCTACCAGGATGGCAAAGCTGGATCAGAACTCTGGATTTCTGACTCCATCCACTGCTTCTGCTCAGCTGAAATTGTCTTACTTTGCCCTGGGGCCCCTTCTGCTGTTCTTGGGGAACAGGGAGGTGGGTGAGGGAGCCCCCCCTTATCCCGAGGACATTCTGGGGTGGGAGGAAGGGAGGCAGAGGGGAGTGTGTCTGGGCCCAGTCTCTCTCACCCTGGGGGGGCCGCCTTCTTATTCGCAGAGACTTCTGGCCAGGCCCGGGGCTGGGGAGGGGGCCTGGGTGCAGTTTTCTCCTGCGGCGTGGTTGGCTCTCTTGTCTTCCAGAACGGGGTCTACACGGAAAAGGAGCTGGGTGCTGTGCCTGGGCTGCCCACGTGTTGGCTGGGCGCTGCCAGGTAAGCCTGGGTAAGCAGGGGGAAGGAAGTTGCATTGAGCTCAGTTTTATGGGGGATGATTGTTCCCTCTCCAGGAGGGCCAGGGAGCCAGGCGGTCGGAAGGCTTGTTCGGCATTGTCTTGTGGGAACTTGCGGGACAGAATCAAGACCATCGTGGGTGGGTTATGATAGACATTTCGGTACGTTCCTCATTCAGCTCAAACACGGACCAAGCACCTTCTCCAAGCTAGATCCCGGGGATCCAGAGGTCACTCCAGAAACACAGTTCCGCCCTCTGAGGTCTTCACAGGAGAACATGCTTTATCAAAGTCTCAGCGAAGGAGGGAGCTCACCGTCCTGGGAGGTGTGTGTGTGTGTGTGTGTGTGTGTGTGTGTGTGTGTGTGTGTGTGTACTGGGGGAGGGTGGTGCAGAAATCCCCTCTGCGGAAATGTTGTAAAGGGAATCCAAGCCTCCTGGAGACTCTGAAGGCTCTTTTTGCCCACCTGGACCCTGCCCCTTTTCTGCCTGGGACGCCCCTGGCCTTGTTTCTGGCTTCCCTGATTGTTCTTCTGTTCCCTGAGCTAGCCCCGCCAGGGGGGGAAACTCTATTCCTGATTTTCTTCTAAAAGTCATTAGTGGCTAAAGCTCTGACGCCCACCCTCTTTAAGGAGTCTGAGGGTCTCTGAAGGAGTCCCCCCTCAGATGCGGGGTTAGGTTGGGGCGTGTGGGGTGCTGGGGATGGAGGCTGTGCCCTCAACCTAATTTGCTGCATTTCCCCCAGGTGGCTCCTCCTGGCCACGTCTCCAGGACTCCCGGCCTGGTCTTCTCTCCAGAGCCTGCGTGACTCTGGGCTCTGGCCACAATGACACAGGGAGCAGCCTTCGGTGGTTTTCTGGAACTCTGGACAATTCTGCAGAGACTTCATGTTTCTCAATTGCTAAGACGGAGCCTCCTGTGGATAAAGAGCCGTGCTGGTTGGCGCTCAGCTGAGGATAGGCCCTGCCTCTGGAGGGCGGCTGCAGGGAGGGGTGTGAGGGAGGCTGGCCGCCCACTGTCCCTCTGCGTCCACACAGACCCTGCCTGTTGGGCCTTCCCTTGTGCACGTGGACGCCACTTCTTGACCTTGTGCCAACTCAATGGCTCTGTGCACCTGGCTTGTGGCCAGCCAGAGCTCCCAGGCCCCGCTGACGGCACGCTTACCAAGGCTGGGTCCCGAAGGACCCTCCAGGCTGGGGCAGGACCACAGAGATGGGAGTCGGGTTGGAGATGCCTGGTGGGAGGGAGGCCAGACGCGCCTTCGTGGACTCCATCACCTGGAGTCCATCTCGTGCCGTTTGCTCGAGCGATTCTCATTTTTGTGGGTGATTTTGGGATGAGCTTTTTCTGTGTTACTTCTCTGCCTGCAGGTCACAGGGAGGAGGAGGGAGTCAGGGTCTGGGAGGAGCCCGGGCAGGGCGGGTGTGTGTGTGCAGCAGATGTGCTATCCCGAAAGGGGAGGGTTTGTGAGAGATTAGGATACCAGGCCGGGGGAGCTTGCCAGAGGGAGACAGAAACTGGGTCCTTTTTCCACCATCCAAAGGGAACGGGCTGGATTTGGCCTTGTCCCCAGGCTCGAGGGGTCAGCCAGATCTCAGATCCCTGCTCCCTGTGGCACCCACAGCCCTTCCCCCCCCCCCCACCTCCCTGCACACGTCCCTATTCCCCACTCAGCCGGCCTGGGGAGCGGGGGCGGGGCCCAGTGCTAGCCCAGGAGCAGACCCCGGGCTTCCACAGCTAAGCTGAAAAGCTGGGCGTTCTTTTGCCGGGGCGCAGAGGGAGCCTGAATTAGTTCGAGCTGCTCTAAAAGCAGACCACAGCCCAGGAGGGAGGCTTAAACAGTAGAAATGTGTTTTCTCATAGTTCTAGTAGCAAAGTCCAAGATGCAGGTGTGAGTGAGGAAGGTTTCTCCCGATGCCTCTCTCGTAGGCTTGTAGATGGCCACCTTCTCCCGTGTCCTCGCCCGGCCTTTTCTCTGTGTACACTTAGTGGGGGAAGGAGGACGAGGGACCGATCTGGTGTCTCTTCCTCTTTTTTTTCTGAGGAATGCCAGTCTTATTGGAGGGTCCCACTCTTACGGCCTTTTTGAGCCTTAATTTCCTCCGTAAAAGTCCCATCCCCAAATATGGTTGTGTTGAGGGTGATGGCTGCAACCTATGGATTTCGGGGTACGATGCAGCCCGTCTTCCCCTCAGAAGCCCCACAGCCATGGGGAGAGCGAGGGAGAGCAGAGGTATGGGAAGTAGGGACCCAGAGTGGGTAGCGAGTGCTAGGATGGTCTGGGTGTTTTAGGGACACATGGAACTGGCTGGACCAGGGCAGCGAGGAGGAGCTCTAGGAGGAGGATGTCCCAGGAAGAGCCTAAGCTTTGGAGCCTGAGGTTTGCACCCCCCGTTGCACAATCTTAGGCAGGTCACCTCGCCCCTGTGGGTCCGATGTCCACTCTGGAACAGGCGACATCTTCTCCCCTGGGGGGTGTAGGAGCATGCCCGTGCAGTGCCTGGCTCCCAGCAGGTTGCTCACACAACACTCCCATCCCTTTGGGGGTTGAGATTCAGGGCGGATCTATTTTCACGGCTCTGGAACTGCCAGGTCAGCTTCTTCCGAGCTAGAAGCACCTCCCCTGCCTGTTTTTTTAATACCCATCTCGAATCAGCTTGGGGAGCTAGCTGCACTTAGTGGGCTCCCGTATAGCTCCAAATGCCTCCTGGGGTACCCTCTGCTCAGGACTGAGCACCTACTGTGGGCCCCTTCCTGTGCAGGTCGCTTGCAGGGGGATATAGTTGAAGTTCTGGCCATGATTGAAACCTTCAGGATGGCACGGCCACACAACTGGAATTGGAGGATTAGAGAAGGGAGTGGAGAACAGTCTACTCAGGCACACGTTCTGAGTGCTTGGAGGTGGGCAGGGGGAGGTAAGGTCCCAGAATCACCTGGACAAGCTTCCCAGCAAGACCTTGAAGGATGAGAAAGATGTGACTTAGCTAACAGCTTCCAGGAAGAGATTCCCAAAGTAAGTCCTAGGAGATATCATTGATCTTTAAAAAAAAAGTTTCAACTCAACCAGTTTCTAAAATGCAGGACTTATCAGGGCCTTTAAAGTACCACTGGGAATTGTGAGTACTCAAGGACAGAGAGGATTAAGTTTCCTCCCCTTTTAGGGAAACAGAGTCTTTTTCTTATGGGGTATCATTTAGAACTGAGGGGGCCATCGAGTGGGGCTTCTGTGGAGAAATCACAGCCCCGTTAGGAGATGACATAGCCCGATACACTCAGGGGCTTTGCAGCAGGAGTGGGAAAGGCAGCAGAGCAAGAGGGGCTGGGGGAGTTGGAACTCGGTTCCAGGAGTCAGGTGAGCTCTATGCAGTTTGGGTGTGGGGAGGGGCAGGGGAGGAGGGCAGGCCGGTGGTTGGAGTAGCTGGATAGCTGGCATGTGCAGGGGGAGGTATCCACCCGACATGGGACCTCTGTGCTTGATGCCACTGGGGCAGGGGCATCAACCCTTTCGTGGGAAGATGCTGGTGTGTGTGTGTGTGCGTGTGTGTGTATGCGCGCGCGCGCGCCTGAGTGTGATGGGATCCAGCCTTCTGGGAAGGGGTTGACCAGAACCAGGCAGGGGTTTCTGGCCAGGACCAGCAGGGTCTATTTCCAGGGGGAGGGCCCTTGAAGCCCACAACTGAAAAATCGGGAAGCCAAAACACTCTGGGGTGGGGTCCATGGGGGAGGCTTCGTTCTGGTGGGGCTGAGGAGCGTGGAGGCAGACCCCCTGCCCTGGTCAGACCCCATTTCCAGGCTGGTGGGGATGGGAGGCCTCCGGAGCTGCAGCTGAGGGGCCGGGGCCATGTTGCATGGTGTGGTTAACGTACTAACCCAGGGCTCAGCCGGGATGCTGTGGCGTGTGGCGAGGTGCCCGGCCTTCCGCCAACCAACTAACCCACTAACCAGGCCCCAGCATGCCCTACTAACCCCCTGCAGCCAGACCCTACTAACCTTGCAGCTCATGGGCCTTCCAAGGGGCTGGGACATGGGGGCAGACGACGCTCCAGAAGGCCCTTCTCATGGCCTGGGATCTCTGTGCAGACCCACATTTCAGGGCAGGGCACGCAAGCAGGACTCGCCAACTCTGCCACTTCCTGCTGGGCGATTTGGAGCAAGTCACCTAACCTCTCTGAACCTGTTTCCTCAGCAGCAGAGCGGGGCTATGATCTTCACCTCACAGGCTGCAGTGAGGATGCCCATGAATATAAAGTTCTTGACCAAGGCAGATACTTAAAAAAAAAAAAAAAAAAGAAAGAACGAAATAAGGTGGGGGTGGGAAGCCCAGAAAAACTGATTGATCACGTCCCCTGCCTCGGTCCTGGTCCCTCTGGGTGTTCTGCACACAGAACCTTCTGCCTGGGGCCAGACACTTGCTTTGATGTCTCTTCCCCACATTCTTCCTTGTCCCAAGCTTTTTTTTCTGTAGGCAGCTCTTTTGTTCAATTACTAACCTGTCTAACCCAGGGTGCCTCAGCTCACCCCCCCACCACTTAACCAACTAATGGACCTGTGTGTGTTCTTCCTTTTCTCCTAGTGACTCCTGTGTGTGTCTGCTGAGATGCCCCCGGCCGCTGGTGCTGTGCTCTGACTTACTAACCCAGCCCCTACTAACCTCGTTTTCTCTTCTTACTAACCCCAGCCCTGCCGAGCTCTGGGCACCCTCTCCTGTTGGCAAGCAGAGTTCTTGGGGCGGGTCCTGCAGACAGATGCCCCACTTTGCTGCCCCAATTGGCTGTGGGTTCACAGTCCACTGGACCAGGTCTAAGGCAGGGGACGGCCCTATTAACCACACCAGGGGCCCAGCGGAGGCGGCCGTCATGCGGATGGATGGAGGAGGCCGGCCTCCGGGCCTGAGCATCTCTCCTCTGTGCGGAAGTCTGGCCGCCACTGGGAGTGGGCGGGACCAGGGAAACCTCTGGGGTGTGAGTGTGGGGGCCTGTGGATCTGCAGCATGGAACACTGGGCTCCTCCCAGCCAAGGAGCAGAGGGAAGGGGCCTGTGTGTCCTTCTCTGGAGGGAAACAAGGGAGGAACTGACTCCTTGGGAAAGTGGCAGGAACAGGCAGGATCCTACACAGAAAGCCAATGGGGGCGTGTCCCTCCCCGGATGTCAGCGGAAGGGGGCGTGGCCCTCCCCAGGATGTCAGTGGGAGGGGGCGTGGCCTGTACCTGATGTCAGTGAGAGGTTTCCCTGCATAGGAAGTCAACGACTGGGGTCTTGGCCACACCGGGGGTCACTGAGTGGAGCATTTAGTACAGGAAGTTGGCCAGAGGGGCATTTCTTACACCGGAAGTCAGAAAGTCAGAGAGAGGGGTTTCTTCCCTTATCACTAGGCCGAGAAGGAAAGGCCAAGAGTTCAGTGAGAAGGGCCCTTCCTGCAACAGCAGTTGGCTAGAAGGGCCCTTCCCTGAAGCTGGTAGAGCCAAAGTCCCCCACACCGGAAGTAAATATGGGCCATTTTTCATACCGGAAGTCACCAAGAAGTGCCGTCCACATCAAGAAGCTTGGGAAGGTAGGGAAGGAAACAGACCTACCCTGTGCCCAGGGGGAGGAAGTAGGAAGCAAGATGTGAACCCCAGGGGCCCACGGGGTCCTGCAGTCCCTCAGGCCAGCCAGAAATTCATCCCCAGCTCCCTGTCCTGTTCCCACCCATGGCTCTGCCCCAGCTTGCCTTCCCCAGAGCCCGCCAGCTGCTAAGCCAGGGCCACACCTGGGGGTGATTTTGTGCCTCACCTCCAGTAGGCACCTTGGTCTGTCTCTGTGGGCTAATCTCTGGCTCCTTTGCACTAACTCTTGCTCTCACCCAGCTAATCCTGCCTCGCCCTGGCTGCCCTGCGGGGGCTGCCCACTAACAGCCAACCTTGCCAGCCTGGGGGCACCAGGCTCCCGGTTTGGCTCTGACCGGCTCTTAATTAACCTCTCCTTCACCTTGACTAACTCCTGCCCTCCTGGTCTGTTCCTTTCAGCGAAAACTAATGGCTTGTGGATTTCTTTCTGACTAACAACAGGTCTAACACTGCTCATTACTGTTACTATTAACAGCTTGGATGTGGGCATGGCTGGGATGGGGCAAATGCAGGCCTGGAACCTGATTAACCCAGGCAGAGGTGTAGTTAGTAGTGCTGGACTTGACGTCTGCTCTGGTCAGAGCTATCTGTAGTCAGTAAAGATCCGAGGTTCTAAAGGAGGTGCTAGGGCTGCGGCGTGGCCCAGGTGTGGGCAGAATGGTACCCACTGAGGGTGGGGTCAGAAAGCATGGTCAGCGGTCCAGGGTTTTAGCCAGTGGATATATAACATCGACCTCTAACAATTTGCATTTGGGCTTTGGTTCTTTTAAATAACCTTATAGCTGCCATAGCCCAAATGGGTGGATGCCGCTTTTGTGGCTCTCAACCCCCTGTCTGGTGAGTACAGACAGTATGCCATTATGCATGGAATCATTGGTCAAGCCAGGACCTAGACTCTTCGGTTTGGGGACTTTAGGGTTTTGGAAGTCCAAAGAATGAAGCTTAGGATCTGAATATTCAGAAGGGTTCGGATTCCATCACCCCTTTACACCTTAGTGTAAATTAGCTCAGCTTCCTCTTCTGTCTTCTCCGTCCTGTAGCTGCACTGAGATGTGAGTTTGGCTGAAAGGGAGTTTGGATTGCTTCAGGGCTGGGGGAGGGTCCTTTGGGAGCAGAGGAGGAGAGCCACAGGGTCAGGGGAGCCTGGGTGGGGGTAAAAGATAGCATCGGGTAGATAGGGATGGGAAGAGGGACCATTTTGCTGGTACCAGTCTGGTAGTCCAGCTCTGTGGGAGAGGGTGGTTCACGGCAGGCCTTGGAGGATTGGATCAGCCCAGGGACAGGGTCAGAGGCTGGCCTAGAGACTTGCAGGCAGGTTGCTTGGGTCATCGATAACTGGCCTGGGGCCAAGAGCTTCTCTGACAGCCATGGGCTCGGAGTCAATCTAGTGGAGCTGGCAGTGGGGCCGGAAGGGGGGCCTGAGCTGCAGAGGGAATGAGAGAGGAGAATGCATCGGGAAGAGCTTGGGGAAGTCGCCTGGGTCTTGAGAGCCACGGGGACACGGTGGATCTAAGTGAGGTGGTGGTGGTGGGAGGGGCGAGCACCTCTCTGCTGCCCTCTCGTGGCCACCTCACCCATTTCACCGGAAGCAGGAAGCTCAGGCTACAAATACCGGATGTTGCTGAGGACCTACCGGGTGCCCAGCACTGCTCTGGGTTCTGGGACCCACCTACCGGCCCTTCCATCTGGTGCTTGTATAGCTCAGTGGGGGAGCTGGAGAACTTAACATGTAGTGCTGTGAGGCGCGTACTGTGTAGGGCTGGGTGGGGCTGTGGAAGCACCCAGAAGGCAGGCAAGGTTGCTTGCTGTGCACCTAGTTCAGGGCAGGCGTGGTGCTTGGCGTTGGGGACGAGTGCTCATTAAGCCATCTGCCCTCACGACATTTCATACTGGTGTGTCGGGTGGGCGCGGGTTGAGTGGAATGTAGGCGGTCAGGCCAAGCTTTCTGAATGGGAGATACCTAAGCTGAGCCCTGGCTGGGTGCGGCAGGGCAGACACAAAGTTCTGGGCATCAGAGGGGGTCGAAGAGGTTCCGGAAGGTTCGTGGGGAATGTAGCTGGAGACTAATGGGACATGGACAAGCACCAGGCCCGTTGCCAGGGAGTTTGGGGTTTGTCCTAAGGGCAGTGGGGAGCCCTGGCTGTGACCTGAGGAGGGACGGGTGGATTTGAGCCTCAGGCTGACAGTTTGGCTCTTTCAGCCCAGAGGGAAACTGAGGAGCTTATAAAGTGTTCTGGCCAATTTTAGATACGTGATAAGAACCTAAAGTTAAGGGACCCTTAGATCCATCATGAGATAAACAGGATCCCTAACTCCTTGGTCCAGCTGGAGTTAGTGCTGCAGTGACGGGGAAGCCAGGAAGGGGCTTGGCTGGAGCGATGGCCAAGAAGACCAGGGAGAAGGAGCAGCCCTGAAGGGGGGTCACCCCCAGTCCTGGGGGTATGCAGCTCCCAGAGAAGCTCCAAGGGAATGTCTTCACGGGCTGCAAGTCTGCAGGAGAGTCTTACCTCGCCTGTGTGGCTGCCAGGGGGACATGCACCTGGGGAGTAAGCTTCTGAGAGGCAGAGTCTGGTCCCAGGGAGGGAGTAATGTGTCACTGGCGGGCAGGGGGGGGGCAACTCTTCTGGAGGTGGAAGGAGAGAGTCTAGGCCACCTTTGAGACTGGTGATGGTGGTGAGAGTCCAGGATTCTGTCTGTGAGTGTGTGTGTGTGTGTGTCCATGTCTGCACGGATGTGTGTGCCCTTGACTTAACACCAGAGGGAGCCGATCCCAAGTAGGCACAGTCTGTTTACCCCTCCCTGACCCAGGCCTTTGATGTTCACTCTGGGGTCAAGTCCACTGAACATCAGGCTCTTTGGGAGGAGGACTTTCTGAGCTGGAGAATGGCTGGCATGCTGCGCTGAGGGGATGCCTGGTCTCGGCGACGGGTCCCATCCCAACAAAGCATCCCAAAGGCCCTTCCTGTTGAGAGTCTGTCCAGGGACCCCTGTTTTACTTTAACCAGTGAAGATGCTTTCTGTGTGGGGATGTGGCATGTGGGGATAGATCCTCTGCTACAGATTAAAGACCAGATTCTTACACGGATCCAGCAATGGAGTGTGAACTTGGCTCTTTGTTTTTACTGATGAATGTAGCTCCTGTGTAAATACCATTTTGATATTAAAAACTGACTTACACCCAAAGGATGGCTGTTGCTTAAGAGGCGGGAGGGATGCCTACATACTTCAAGGGAGGAGGTGGTGCCAGGGGCATTTTCGAAGAGCTGAAGCGGGTTCTCAGCCTTTTCTCAAGACTCTGACCTTAGAAGTCAACATGATGGGGGCATTTCTCTTTATTTTCCATTGTGGGGGGGAAAATACAAGATAAAATTTATCATTGTAACCCTTTTGAATGTTACCAGTCAGTGACATTAAATACTTTCACATTGTTATGCAACCATCACCACTAATGATATTTTAAAGAATAGCTCTGATTTTTGCCTTGGATGGTGCTTCAGAGAAAATACAGGTTCTTGTTGCCTGGGAGCTTATGTTTCATTGGGAAGGCAAAGAAGTCCTTGGAGACAGAGAAAAAGGGAGAAGTTTAGGGTATAGGTAAAGGCTTGGCAAATACATGGCACACATGTCGCTGTTCTCCCTTGCATCGACTGTGGCAGACATTGCTAGTCAATCACCTATCTCTCTTTCAGAACCTGGATGCATCTTTAGGATCTCTCTCAAAACGGTCTTCTAGGCAGCTGGGACCAGTCTGTCAGGGTATTTTAAAAAACTTGGAGTCAATCCTAGGATTGAGATTCCTGACAAACCTCCTTCTGAATCCCAGCTTTGTACCTTCCCGCTGGGAGACCTTGGAGATGACTCACTTTCTCTGTAGAATGGAGACAGCATTCTCACCTGAGAGGACATCCCAAGGGAGTGTTCTCGCACTGCTGAGACAGAGCCCAATGCCTCACAAGTGTTTCCCTGACATCTCATTCTAAATTAGCACCAAATGGTGGGACAGACACCAGGGCAGCCATCACAGAAGAGGTCAGGGGACATGAGGTGAGGGAAGGCAGGAGGGAGAGGTGACACATGAGGGAAACCTTGAAAGATGGGAAAAATCAATCAGTTGAGATAAAATAGCCATGGCACTGCAGAATGTGTCAGAATATCCCCTCCAGGATTCATCAGATCAGTTCTAGTGGAGATGGGGCTATGGATGCTGGGCAGGGCAGAGCAGGCACTCCAGAAGAGATTACAGCCCAAGCCACAAGGAGGAGGCTGGGATGCCCAGCATTGCTCAGTGTGCTAAGAAGAATCAGGGACACCCAGTGTTAGCAGAACTTGAGACACAGGACAGGCAAGTCCCTCCTGTTTGGTGAGGGATGGCGGGGGTAGAGTTCATTGGTCTTGCAGAAGCCCTGGACATGGGGCTGGGGATGAGAAGAGCCTGAAGTGGGGGCAATGGATAGGACAGCACTCCAGGGCTGAAGTTGCATGCGTGCACGCACACACACACACACACACACCATCCCCCAGTCCCACATATAATTCTCAACACCTCCTGTACTTTATATGACCCAGGAGGACACTGGCCCTGTGCCTGTAGTCCTGGCTTCCGGGTTTAACTCCACGGCTGTCCTGTTTGGGTTATTTATTTATTTATTTAATTTGTTCCCCATCATCCAGCCGCCCCATCCCTCCCCCACACCCCCAGCAACCCCTCAGCTTGTTTCCTGAGATTAAGAGTTTCTTATGCTTTGTCTCCCTCCCTGGTTCCATCTTGTTTCATTTTTTTCCCCTCCCTACCTCCCATGACCCTCCAACCCTGCCTCTCAAATTCCTCATATCAGAGAGATCATATGATAATTGTCTTTCTCTGATTGACTTATTTTATTCAGCATAATACCCTCCAGTTCCATCCACGTCATTGCAAATGGCAGGATTTCATTGTTTTGATGGCTGCATAGTATTCCATTGCATATATATACCACATGTTCTCTATCCATTCATCTATTGATGGACATCTAGGTTCTTTCCATAGTTTGGCTATTGGGGACATTGCCGCTGTAAACATTGGGGTGCACGTGCCCCTTCAGATCACTACATTTGTATCTTTAAGGTAAATACCCAGTAGTACACTCCCTGGGTCGTAGGGTAGCTCTATTTTAAACTTTTTGAGGAATCTCCATACTGTTTTCCAGAGTGGCTGCACCAGCTTGCATTCCTACCAACAGTGTAGGAGAGTTCCCCTTTCCCCACATCCTCGCCAACATCTATTGTTTCCTGACTTGTTAACTCTGGTTTTGATTTGTATTTCCCTGATGCTGAGGGATGTTGAGCACTTTTTCATGTGTCTGTTGGCCATTTGGATGTCTTCTTTGGAGAAATATCTCTTCAAGTCTTCTGCCCATTTCTTTATTGGATTATCTGTTCTGTGGGTGTTGAGTTTGATGAGTTCTTTATAGATTTTGGATACTAGCCCTTTATCTGATAGTTTATTTGCAAATATCTTCTCCAATTCTGTCAGTTGTCTTTTGGTTTTGTTGACTGTTTCTTTTGCTGTGCAAAAGCTTTTGATCTCTATAAATTTCCAATAGTTCATTTTTACCCTTGCTTCCCTTGCCTTTGGGGATGTTTCTGGGAAGAAGTTGCTGTGGCTGAGGTCAGAGAGGTTGCTGCCTGTATTATCCTCAAGGATTTTGATGCTTTCCTGTCTCACATTGAAGTCTCTCATTCATTTCGAATCTATTTTTGTGTGTGGTGTAAGGAAATGGTCCAGTTTCATTCTTCTGCATGGGGCTGTCCAATTTTCCCAACACCATTTGTTGAAAAGACTGTCTTTTTTCCGTTGGACATTCTTTCCTACTTTGTCAAAGATGAGTTGATCGTAGAGTTGAGGGTCCATTTCTGGGCTCTCTATTCTGTTCCAGTGATCTATGTGTCTGTTTTTGTGCCAGTAGCCTACTATCTTGATGATTACAGCTTTTTTTTTTTTTAAGATTTTATTTATTTGACAGAGAGAAACACAGCCAGAGAGGGAACACAAGCAGGGGGAGTGAGAGAGGGAGAAGCAGGCCCCCCACCAAGCAGGGAGCCCGATGTGGGACTCGATCCCGGGTCTCTGGGATCATGACCTGAGTCGAAGGCAGTTGCTTAACCAACTGAGCCACCCAGGCGCCCCAAGATTACAGCTTTTTAATAGAATTTTAACTCTGGAATGGGATGCCACCAACCTGATTTTCTTTTTCAACATTCCTCTGGTTATTCGGGGTCTTTTCTGGTTCCATATAAATTTTAAGATTATTTGTTCCATTTCTTTGAAAAATATTGATGGTATTTTGATAGGGATTACATTAAATGTGTATATTGCTTTAGGTAGCATAGACATTTTCACTATATCTGTTCTTCCAATCCATGAGCATGGAATGTTTTTCTATTTCAATGTGTCTTCCTTAATTTCCTTCATGAGTACTTTACAGTTTTTTGAGTACAGATTCTTTGCCTCTTTGTTTAGGTTTATTCATAGGTATCTGATAGTTTTGGGTGCAATTCTAAATGGGATTGACTCCTTAATTTCTCTTTCTTCTGTCTTGTTGTTGGTGTATAGAAATACAACTGATTTCTGTGCATTGACTTTATATCCTGACACTTTACTCAATTCCTGTATGAGCTCTAACAGTTTTGGAGTGGAGTCTTTTGGGTTTCCACATACAGTATCATGTCATCTGCAAAGAGTGAGAGTTTGACTTCTTTGCCAATTTGGATGCCTTTTATCCTTTTTGTTGTCTGATTGCTGAGGCTGGGACTTCTAGTACTGTTTTGAAAATCAGTGATGATAGTGGGCAGCCCTGCTGTATTCTTGACCCTAGGGAAAAAGCTTTCAGTTTTTCCCCATTGAGAATGATATTTACTGTGGGCTTTTCATAGATGGCTTTTATGATTTTGAGGTATGTACCTTCTATCCCTTCACTGTGAAGAGTTTTGATCAAGAAAAGAGGCTGTATTTTGTCAAATGCTTTTTCAGCATCATTGCAAGTATCATATGGTTCTTGTTCTTTCTTTCATTAGTGTACTGTATCACATTGATTGATTTAAAAATGTTGAGCCAAACTTGCAGCCCAGGAATAAATCCCACTTGGTCATGGTGAGTAATCCTTTTAATGTACTGTTGGATCCTATTGGCTAGTATTTTGGTGAGAATTTTTGCATCTGTATTCATCAAGGATATTGGTTTGTAATTCTCCTTTTTGCTGGCGTCTCATCGGGTTTTGGGATCAAGGTGATGCTGGCTTCATAAAATTAGTTTGGTTGTTTTCTTTCCATTTCTATTTTTTGGAACAATTTAAGGAGAATAGGTATTAATTCTTCTTTAAATTTTGGAAGAATTCCCCTGGGAAGCCATCTGGCCCTGGGCTCTTGTTTGTTGGGAGATTTTTGATCACTGGTTCAATCTCCTTACTGGTTGTGGGTCTGTTCAGGTTTTCTATTTCTTCCTGGTTCAGTTTTGGTGGTTTATATGTCTCTAGGAATGTGCATCCATTTCTTCCAGATTGTCAAATTTGCTGTTGTATAGTTGCTCATGATATGTTCTTGTAATTGTTTGTATTTCTTTGGTGTTAGTTGTAATCACTCCTCTTTCACTCATGATTTAATTAATTTGGGTCCTTTCTCTTTTATTTTTGATAAGTCTGGCCAGGGGGTTATCAATCTTGTTGATTCTTTCAAGGAACCAGCTTCTAGTTTCCTTGATATGCTTTTCCTTTTTTTTTTTTTTGAAAAAAAATTTTTAAATATTTTATTTATTTGACAGAAACACAGCCAGAGAGGGAACACAAGCAGGGGGAGTGAGAGAGGGAGAAGCAGGCCTCCTGCTCAGGGCAGGGAGCCCAATGTGGGGCTTGATCCTGGGTCTTTGGGATCATGACCTGAGCTGAAGGCAGTCGCCCAACCAACTGAGCCACCCAGGCACCCTATGCTTTTATTTTGGGTTCTATTTCATTGATTTCTGCTTTGATATTTATTATTTCTCTTCTCCTACTAGGTTTAGGCTTTCTTTGCTGTTCTTTCTCCAGCTCGTTTACCTGCAGGGTTAGGTTGTGTACTTGAGACCTTTCTTGTTTCTTGAGAAAGGCTTCTATTGCTAGATGCTTTCTTCTCAGGACTGCCTTTGCTGTGTCCCAAAGATTTTGAACAGTTGTGTTTTTATTTTCATTTGTTTCCATGAATTTTTAAAATTTTTAGTTTCCTGGTTGACCCATTTATTCTTTAGTAGGATACTTTTTAGCTTCCATATATTTCAGTTCTTTCCAACTTTCCTCCTGTGGTTAAGTTCTAATTTCAAAGCATTGTGGTCTAAAATATGTAGGGAATGATCCCAGTCTTTTGGTACCGGTTGAGACCTGATTTGTGATCCAGGGTGTGATCTATTCTAGAGAATGTCCTGTGTGCACTAGAGAAGAATGTGTATTCTGTTGCTTTGGGATGGAATGTTCTGAATATATCTGTGATATCCATGTGGTCCAGTGTGTCATTTAAAGCCTTTATTTCCTTGTTGATCTTTTGCTTAGATGATCTGTCCATTTCAGTGATGGGGGTATTAAAGTCCCCCTACTATTATTGTATTATTGTCAATATGTTTCTTTGATTTGTTATTAATTGGTTTATATAAGTGGCTGCTCCCCTGTTAGGGGCACAGATATTTAAAATTGTTAGATCTTCTTGTTGGACAGACCCTTTAAGTATGATATAGTGTCCTTCCTCATCTCTTATTATAGTCTTTGGCTTAAAATCTAATCTGTCTGTTACAAGGATTGCCATCCCCAGCTTTCTTTTGATATCCATTAGCATGGTAAATTCTTTTCCACCCCCTCACTTTAAATGTGGAGGTGTTGGGTCTAAAATGAGTTTCTTGCAGATAGCATATTGATGAGTATTGTTTTTTTTTAAATCCATTCTGATATCCTGTATCTTTTGAATGGGTGGGGCATTTATTCCATTTACATTCAGGGTAACTAGTGAAAGATGAATTTAGTGCCATTGTATTGCCTGTAAGGTGACTGTTACTGTATATTGTCTGTTTCTTTCTGGTCTGTGACTTTTAGGCTTTCTCTTTCCTTAACGGACCCCTTTCAATATTTCCTGTAGGGCTGGTTTGGTGTTTGCAAATTCTTTTAGTTTTTGTTTGTTCTGGAAGATTTTTTATCTCTCCTTCTATTTTCAATGATAGCCTAGCTGGATATAGTATTCTTGGTTGCATATTTTTCTCATTTAGTGCTCAGAATATATCATGCCAGCAGATCTCTGGGGATAGGTCTGCTGCCAATGTAGTATTTCTTCCATTGTATGTCACAGACCTCTTCTCTGGAGCTGCTTTCAGGATTTTCTCTTTGTCACTGGGACTCGTAAGTTTTACTATTAGATGATGAGGTGTGGACCTATTTTGATTGATTTTGGGGGTTTTTCTGTGCCTCCTGGATTTTGATGCTTGTTCCCTTCACCAAATTAGGGAAAATCTTCCCTATAATTTGCTCCAATATACCTTCTGCCCCCCCTCTCTCTTTCTTCTTCTGGGATCCCCATTATTCGAATATTGTTTTGTCTTATGGTATCTCTTATCTCTCGAATTCTCCTCTCATGGTCCAGTTGTTTCTCTCTTTTTCTCAGCTTCTTTATTCTCCATCATTTGGTCTTCTGTACCACTAATTCTCTCTTCTGCCTCATTTATCCTAGTAGTAAGAACCTCCATTTTTTATTGCACCCCATTAATAGCTTTTTTGATTTCAACTTGGTTAGATTTTAGTTCTTTTATTTCTCTAGGAAGAGATTTTATTTCTCCAGAAAGGAATTCTTTAGTATCTTTCATGCTTTTTTTGAACCCCACTAGCACCTTGATAATCATCATTCTGAACTCTAGTTCTGACATGTTACTAATGTCCCTATTGATTAGGTCCCTAGCCATCGGTATTCCCTCTTTTTCTTTTTCTTTTTCTTTTTTTTGAGGTGAGTTTTTCTGCCTTTTATTTTTATCCAGATTTTATTTTATCCAGATGAGAATAGATGAGGGAACAAAATGCTAAAAGGGTATCAACGACCCCAGAAAAATATACACTAACCAAATCAGAAGAGACTCAAAACCAGGGATAGAAGAAAGGGAAAAAAAATCTATATCTATGTCTATCTATCTATCTCCCTCTCTCTGTATGATTAGACTGGTGAATAGAACAGAGCCACACACTTGATTTGTGGTGCATTTTTATCTGTTAGAAGAAACTGCCTTCCAAAATTTAAAGAAAGAAAAACTTATATATGTACCAAAATAAGGGTATACACAATGAATGGAGGGAGTAAGACTATAAAGATGAAAATTAAAAAAGATTTTAAAGCAATTGATAAGATAGTTGGTTGAAAAACGAAGAAAGAGAAAAAGAGGAAAGAATGTGATGAAGCTGGAGACTAGGGCAAAGCCATGTGCTAGATTTAGGGTATATTTTATCTGTTAGAAGAAACTGTATCCCAAAATTCTAACGAAAGAAAAACCTATATGTAAACAAAAATAAGTTTACATACAATGAAGGGATAGAATATGACTAAAACAATGAAAATTTAAAAAGATTTTTTAAAAAATGTATTGATAAGATTAAAAATGTTATAGTTATAGCTAAAAATATTCAAATAGGAAAGAGAAAAAAATAAAAAATTGAATAAGAAAAAAATAAAATTAAAAAACATTTAACTTTGAAAGACTAAAGAATCATGGGGGGGAAAGCCATGAATTCTATATGGTGCATTCCCCTAGCTCTGAAGTTCTGCTATTCTTACTGATCAGTGAACTTGGTCTTGGCTGGATGTTCTCCCTGATCTCCCGGGGGAGGGGCCCGGGGTGTTGATTCTGAATGGTCTCCGCCTGAGGCGGAAGTGCCCCGCCCTCGCCAGGGGCCCGGCTAAGCTGCTCGTTCGCTC
>PITA01018704.1:0-39604 GCA_004023965.1 Spilogale gracilis
CTGTCAAGTTTGAGTTTAATGTATGAATTGTAGTTGAACCCTGCAAATAAGATTCCTTCAATTGCCATTCTTTTCTTCATGTCTGTATTTCCAAAATAGCTTTTCCCAAGTGTGGTCCAGAACCACTTGTTTAAAATCATCTAGAAATCTGTAGATGTTTGGGTTTGCTCCAAACCTCCTTAATTAGAAATTTTCTGAATAGAACTTAACAGGCTCCAAAAAGATACTAGGTCAATATAAAGTTTGAGACCCCCTATATTAGGAGTTGGCAAATATTTTCTTTAAAGGGCTAAATAGTAAGTGTTTTAGGTTTTGTGGGCCATAGGTCCCTGTGACAACTAAACTCTGCCATAGCGATACATAGATAGATGGACATGGTTGTGTTCCAATAAAACTTTATTTACAAAAATAAGGGGTGGCCTAGATTTGGCCCCTGGGCTGTAGTTTGCCAGCTCATACATTAGACAATGAGTTTAGAGAGTGGAGACCATATCTATCTGGTTTACCTTGGCACAGAATCCAGCAAAGTCTGCATCGTA
Organism: Spilogale gracilis; assembly: GCA_004023965.1. NCBI lineage: Eukaryota > Metazoa > Chordata > Mammalia > Carnivora > Mephitidae > Spilogale > Spilogale gracilis. Next base: position 540 of record PITA01018704.1, read on the forward strand.
AAATAATAACTTGGTAAACACTGAGTGCATGAATGAGTGACTGCTTACAATGGACTTGACTCCTTAAGGTCATTTAAAAATTTACATAAGGTAAATTTACGCAAAGTAAAAATCTTTCTGGTGTGCAATTCTATGAGTTTTGGCAAATGCATCGTCATGGAACCACTGCTGCAATCGGGATAGAGAGCAGGTCCATCCCACCCCAAGTCCCCCCAGCTGTTCTTCATAGTCACACGGAACTGTTTTCTGTCCTTATAGTTGGTTAGGTTTTTGCCAAATGCATAGAATAATGTTATGGGTAGTTTTTTTTGAGTCTGGTTTCTTTCAGTTAGTATGGAATATTCGCGATTCATTCGTGCCTTTGTAGGTATCGATAGCTTGGTCCTTTCATGAGGAACAATATTTGTTGTATGGGTCTACCACAGTTCGTTCAGTCCTTTGCTAACTCAGGGAAACTGGTTGTGCTCAGCTTTTGCCAATTAGAAATAAAGCTGTTATAAACACTCCTCTACAGGGTTTTTTGTTTTTTTTGTTTTGTTTGTTTGTGTTTTGCTTTTTTTTTTTTTTTGTGGACATATGTTTTCATTTCTCTCGGGTAAGAACTTCAGAGTGGCTAGTTGAGTTATATGGGAAGAGTATGTTTAACTTTATTAGAGATTGAAATTGCTTTGGAAAGCTGTGTGATTTGGATTCCCACCAGCAATGAGTGAGATGTCAGCTGGACCAGGTTGATTGATAGTGCTGTTCAGGTCATTTACTTCCTTCCTATTTCTGTCTGCTCTGTCTCGTTCTGTGTCCATGTAAGCACTTGCTATTATCCATTCAAAAAATTTCGTAATCATTCTGGTACGCATACAAGGGCATCTCATTGTGGTTTCAATATGTATTTTCTTAAGGAGGAGCGATGTTGAGTATCTTTCCGTGTGTTTATTTTCCACCTGCATATATTCTTTGGTGAAGTGTCTGTTTAAATTTTGTCCATTAAAAAAAAAAACTTGTTTTCGTTGCATTTTGAGTTGTTTATATATTCTTGAAACAGGTTCATGGTCAGTTACATGACTCACAAATATTTCCTTTCAGTAAGTGGCTTGTCTTCTCTTTCTCTGTTGTAAGACAAATGTTTTGAAATTTTCATGATGTCCAGTTTTCTCCCCTTTTCTTTTATGGATTGCTTTCATTATCCTAACCTCTTTGCCTAACACATGGTCACAGATTTGTTTACTGTATTTTTTCTAACTGCTTTATAGTTTTACATGTCTTGTTTAGGTCTATGACACACTGACTTATGTTCTGTATTATGTAGCAGATATAGATCAAGGCTTTTTTTTTTTTTTTGCATATGGATGTCAAACTTTTCTAGGACTATTTGTTGAAGACTATCCTTTCTTCCTTGAATTGCTTTTTCACATTTGTTGAAAATCAATTGACCATATTTATGAGGGCCTATTTCTGAACTCTCTTTTTTGTTCCATAGATCTACATGTCTATTTATTTTTACCCCTCTTTCATTCTTGGTATTAATAATTTGTGTCTTCTCTATTTTTTCTTGATTAGCCTGCCTAGAGGTTTTATTAACTTTATTGGGCTTTCTAAAGAACCAACTTTGAGTTTCTTATTTTTGTTCACTAATTTTTTCTATTGTAAATTTCATTGATTTCTGTTCTAATTTTTATTATTTCCTTCCTTTTTTGCATTCAGGTTTAATTTGTTCTTCTTTATTTTACTAAGGTGAAAGTTTAGATTCTTTGTTTTAAATATATTTCTCTAAAATATGCATGTAATGCTATAAATTTTCCTCTGAGCATGATTTTTCACTGTATCAAACAAATTTTTGTTTTATTTTCATTTTCTCCTAATTCAAAATATTTTTCTGACTTCTTTGAGACTTCTTTGACTTGCTAATTATTTAGAAGAGTATTGTATAATTTTCGAATATTTGAGAATTTTCCAGTATTGTTACTGATTTCCAGTTTAATTTTGTTATAGTCTGAGAATGTACTTTGTCCGAGTTCTATATTTTAAAATTTGTTAAGGTGTGTTTTAGGCCCCAGAATATAGTCTGCCTTAGTGAAAGTTCTATGTGTTCTTGAAAGGAATGTATACTCTAACATTGTTGGATGTCAGCTGGACCAGGTTGATTGATAGTGCTATTCAGGTCATTTACTTCCTTCCTATTTTCTATCTGCTCTGTCTGTCAATTACTGAGAGGGAGATGTTTAAGTCTCCAACTATGATTGTGAACTTATCGATTTCTCCTTTCAGTTCTTTATGAATTTGCTTTGTGTATTTTGCCATCCTATTATTGTGTGCATACATGTTTTGGATTGCTGTCTTCCATAAGAATTGATCGCTCATCGTTATATAATGTCTCTCTTTGTTTTTGATAATCTCCCTTGTTCTGAATTCTGCTTTGTCTGAAGCTAATGCGGCTACTCTAGCGTTATGCAGATTATATTTATGGTATAACTTTCTTCAGTCTTTAACACCCAATGTATTTGAGTTTTTTAAAATTATTTATTTAATTAATGAATTGATTTTTTTTAAAGACTTTATTTGGCAGAGAGAGAGTGAAAGGAGAGAGATAGAGAGAGAGAGAGCGCGCGCACAAGCAGGGGAAACAGCAGGGGAAGAAGGAGAAACAGGCTCTCCATGGAGCAGGGAGCCTGACATGGGACTCCATCCCAGGACCTTATGATCATGACCTGAGTAGAAGGCAGATCCTTAACCAGCTGAGTTACTCGGTGTCCCCTGAGACTTTTTTTTTCTTTAAAGATTTATTTGTTTGTTTATTTGAGAGAATGAGAGAGAGAATGTGTATGTGCCTGTATGAGCCAGGAGAAGGGCAGAGAGAGAGAGAGAGTAAGAGAATCACAGCAGATTTCCCGCTTTTCAGCACAGAGCCTGACTTGGGGTTCAATCTCATATCCTTGAGTTTATTACCTGAGCCAAAATCAAGAGTTGGTGGCTTAACAGACTGAGTCACCCAAGCGTCCCTGTATTTGAGTCTTTATATTTAAAATGTTTCTTATAGATATCACAGAGTTGAGTCCTTTTACTTCTTTTTAATCTACATTGGTAGTCTCTATTATCTGTTGTTTGGACCATTTGCACTTAAAGTGATTGTTCACGGGCACCTAGATAGCTCAGTTGGTTAAGTGTCCCACTCTTGGTTTCAGCTCAGGTCTTGATCTCAGGGTCATGAGTTCAATCCCCACACTGTCTCTAGGCTGGGCATTGGGCCTACTTTAAAAAAAAATAAATTAAAAAAATAAAGTGATTTTTCATTTACAGGCATCCTTGCTTTGTATAGTTATATAGGGCTGTATGATCATGGAAACTGAAATCACATGTAGTGATCTCAATAATCAATGTGAAAAATATGATGGTTCCATGAACTTTAAAAGTATTTTGTCAAAACATTAAAAACTCTCATGCAGTTGGTTACCAATGTATAAGAAAATAAAAAATAGTAAAACTAATATTTACTTAGAGTATTATAATGTAAAACATTAGAAATATTGAGAAAAGTTTCAGTCTATCAAGTGTGTGAACAGTGCTTGCCTTCTTCTCACTTATAACTTCTGTAGTTACTGAGATCCTCTCTGTGCTTCAGCAAATTGCCATTTTGATCAGCCTCCAACATTTTATCCTTTGCTTTTATGATTTCATGAAATATCTCTGGGTGTTCCTTCAGTGTGAAGATCCGGCACCACGACACTGGGAAATCCTCATCGTCTTTGTCAGAATCACTGTCCTCACGTGTGTTGAGCAGTGTGCCTCACAAAGTTTCTGGTTCACATGTGGAGTCTTTTCATGGCAGTGGGCCCAGCGTTGCCGTGATCATCTACTTCTTTAAATCCATTCATGTTCCATTTGAAGTTTTCCTGAACAAACCACTTCTCACTTCTTTAATGCACTCTCATGCACATTGGCCAATTTCTTCTTTTTATTATCCATTCTTGGGTGCCTGGGTGGCTCAGGTTAAGTGTCTTCCTTTGGCTCAGGTCATGATCCTAGGGTGCTGGGGTCAAGCCCCAGAGTGTACTCCCTGCTCAATGGGGAACCTGCTTCTCCTTCACGATCTGCCTTTCTCCCCACTCATGCTCTCTCTCCCCCTCTCTAAAATAAATAAATAAAATAATAAAAATTTATTATCCATTCTTTGTAAATATTGCATGGTTTTATCACAGGGATGAAGGGAGACAACAGAAATAGACACTTTGCTGTCCATGAAGCACTGGGTAAGAGAGTGACCATCCACCTTAGACTCTGGAAGAAGTGATGGGAATCGTGGCTGATGTGATGAATGTTGTGGTCTGTGGACTAGAGAGCCAGTGGTGAACCTGTGCTTCATGCAAATCCTCCTTGTTAATGTGCCATGGGAACTAAATGTAGAACAGTGTTATTGGGGGGCTGGCATCAGTGAACTCAGTTGTTCTTATCTCCCTTTGAGCTTCTCCTCAGAGTCTGTCTCTGACAGGAACTGAGCTATTATCCACTGGTATTGTGGATGGAGTCCTAAGCAGGTGGTGTAGGGAATGGGCAGGGGTGGGTGAGATCACACACTGGATGGGGTGTCACTGCTGCTATTTGGGAATGTCATTCCCAAGATGAAGGCTTTGTTCTGTAAGGAGGAAGTTTTAGTTGAATTATACATGAATTCCTTCCTCCTATCAGGACCATGAGAAGTATCAGGGGTATTCCCTTTGCATTCACCCAATCCTCCTTGTAAGAGTTGGTTGGAGTTCTTGGGGGAAAACCGGAAATAGTGTGGGGACTTCTCTTTAAAACTGTGGCCCCAGGAGCTTCTCACTCAGGATCCCATACTCAGAGTCCCGCAGTTCTTCAAAATTCTTACCTTAATGCTCGTATTGGCTTGTGGCATCTGGTGATTTCTGCTTCAAGTTAGTCAATCTAAGGTCCTCCATCTCCTCAGGGCACCTATTTCTTCAGATGTCAGGGTAGTGGTTTGCCCCCAGACCTTAGTTCTCTGAAGGGTTCAGGAAAAATTGTCAATATTCAGTTCATCCAGCTTTTCTTATTGCAAGGATGGCATGTTGACTTCTAAGATCTTTACATATCCAGCTAACACCAGAAGACCAGCAAAGTCATGTTGGAGTTTCCTTCTCAGCTTTCTGGTTGTGAGGCTCATAGATAAAAAGGTCACAAGTGGAAAGCTGCTGGGGCCAGCCCCAGCAACAGTCGGAACCAAAAAGGTGGGGAGATTGGCCTCGAAAAGTGATGTGGGGATCTCCTGAAAACATTGTTCTCAGGGTTCTTTATTTATAGCACGTTTTGGTTAAAGTCTAATCTAAGGAATAATCAATTACAAAGACAGATCTTTACTGACCCATATCTCATGTTTTGCTCGGGTGGTTTTTATCAATCATTATCCTATCAGGACTTTCTGCCACCCCTAAATGCAGGGAGGCGAGCACGCGGTCATGTGGTTACGAGATTTCTATTATTTGAACTAAGCTGGTTACAATGCAGCTACCATACTGCTATCATTGTTCTTCTCATTATCCCTATTAATTGTCATTTCTTAAAAGGGTAGGGTGGAACTTGAGGCTTGACGTAAGCAAGCTAAAAGTAGAAGCACAGAAAGGTTTAATATAATTGTAAATAGAGAGAGAGAAGTGTTTTTCAGAACTAATCAGGTGAAAAGGAAGAACAAAGAAGGCAAAGCTGCATGGCGTCAATGACCGCGACCTTGCCTCACTCCCTCACTCTGAGGAAGGGTCATGGGTCCTGTGCCTTGCAGAGGGAACCCTATCAATGACCGTGACTCTGGTCTGCAGCATAAAGCCATTAACTGCTGGTCAGAGCAACCTGGTTCAAGTCAGATCCAAAAGGTTCAGGAAGGGCTGGAGTCATTCCCTGTCATAGACACAATCTTGTGAATCTTTTCCCAAGAAGGCTAGGAGCATCTACAGGACATTCAAGCCAAAGAACAGAGGCTTAGGGGACAGAGCAGCCCCATTTTCCAAGACCTGGCACTGTCTGGGTGTCAGATGCTGTGCTTTGTCCTCTACATGGATGGGACAGTTCCCCAAATTCAAGTTTACATGCCTTGTTAAACATCTACAATGATTGCATCTTACCACATCTACCTTTCCCAATGTGTGCCCTGAAATGCTGTTTTGGGGAGATGTTAATCAGAGTCATGGGATGATGGGACAGACAAGGGTGGAAACTAGGAAACTAGTTTGGGAAACTGGGTTGCACATGGTGGAAAACTCTGATTCGAGGTACTAATCCTTGTACGGGGCTGGATTCTGGGACTGAGGGAAGAAGCTGGCAGGGTTCATCGGGCAAGTCTCCTCTGTGCTATTAAAGGGCTTTGATTCTGTCTTCATGAATCAAAGGATTCTAGAGACATGGATTGCTGTGGCCAAATTAAATACCTATGTAAAACTCTTTGAAAAAAAATCCAAAGGTGTACTAGATTAACTGAAGCAGATAAGACAATCGATGCCCTTAAAGATCACATAAGATGTCACTGCCCTGGGAAAGTTTGCCACAGTTAGAAAATCACAGTCTGAAGGAAGAGGCTGTGTCCTCCAGAACTGCATCATGAAAAAGAAAGAACGTTCACCAATTATCTGATTTTGAGACAGTTTACCCTATCAGGGTACAGGAGGGACTTCCAAAGAGCGTGATAGGAGAAGTCACAAATATGAGAGTGTCATATATGACACATAAAATATAAGCCCACGTTCTTTTGGAAAAATTGGAAGGATTTACTGGCTATTATCCAAGGGAGCTTATTTTCCAAGAGAAAAAGCTCAGGATACTGCATTGAGTGCTCTTTTGGCTGAGAGACCACCATACAACCTAAAAAATGAGAGTGCTTATCTGGGACCAAAAATATTGAGGAAGAATGTTAAAGGTTTCTGCAGTCTCCGTCTGTCCCTGCTGTTGCTGATGGGGCATTTCATAGACCTGAGAAAGCAAGGTCACTGAAGCTGTGACCAGTGGGGCTCCGGGGTTCAAGGCCGTGGGGCAAGAACCTCCATTAGGTCAGACCCATCCGCACATGGCAGCCACTCACTGAACAAGGGAAGGAGGGGTTGGCTTTGATCCAACTTTGCCAGAGAATGCAGTATGTCTGGCCTGGGCTCCATTCCCCTTTGTCATATGGGACAAGTTCCAGGAGCCCTGGGGGGGGGGGGGCGTCTTCTGGGAGGAGGACTCATCCTTCCCCAGATTTGAGACCAGGAGAAAATAACTCTCCAGGGTTCTTCTCCACGTAGGGGCTCACCTCGCCCAGTACATCTTCTCCTGAGGAGCAGAAGAATATGTCTACACCAGGGACTGTCTATACAGCATGGAAGCAGAAATGAGTTGCTTCTGAGCTGCCCCTACCTTCAATGAGGCTGCGTTTGGAGATCCAGAACCAGAGCGAGGCACTTTTATCTCTACCAGAATAATTTTTTTTTCTTTTTAGTTTAACTGTTGTTAGTTTTTCTTGGCCCAAGTGGAAACTTGATAGGATTTTATTATTTTTAGATAATGTTTTATAACTGCAGATTATTTAAATGTGACTCATAAATTACTTGATTCCATTTTATTTTATTTGTAGATAGTGCAATTATAGTATCTTTACTCTTGTTAACAAGTCCACTAAAACCATCCAAAAACATGGCAAGAATTTTATTTTGTCTTTCTTCTAGAATAATTTTGAAATTTGTTCTATTTTGGTTTTACTGTTGTTAAGTAGCTACATAACATCTCAAATGAAGACTTGCTTCATAATTTTCAGGCCAGTGATTTATAATGCATATTATACAAGTGTGAATCTTATTAGTCAATTATTTCCATCCTATCTTATTTGTAGATGGTATAAAGTATTTTTTCTTATTAGTATTTGACAATATCTTCTATTGATCCAGAAAGAGTAAAGTTTTATCTCTCTTTTAAAGTAATGTTGAATTTGTCTTATTTGATTTTGATTCTATAGTTAAGTGATTATACAAATACTCAAATGGAAGCTCGGTAGAATTACAGTTCTTAAGATAATTTATTTTATATTTTAAGGATTTATTTATTTATTTTACAGAGAGAGTGAGAGAGGAGTGGGAGGGGCGGAAGGAGAGGAAGAGAGGGTCCCAAGCAGACCTTGTGCTAAGCATGGCTTGATCTTATGACCCTGAGATCACGACCTGAGCTGAAACCAAGAGTCAGTTGCTTAACTGACTAAGCCACCCAGCCACCCCCAGGATAATGTTTTATAAATGTAGCTATTTAAACGTGAATTTCTTGAGGACACTGTCTCTTTTTCCTTTAACTGGTGTAAGACTAGTTGACTTGCTGTCCAACAAAACTCATAGCAGTAGTGTAGTGAGGATTTCACGTGAGCTATCTCATGTTCAGAGGTATTTGATACAAAGTTGATTTCTGTTTACCAAGGGAAAAATTTACTCTAGTTATAAAATTAACTAAACAAAATTCAATTTTAAAAGATAGTTTTGGAAGCTTAGAATTAGGTCAAAGATCTACTTCAATATTTATTAAGAATGTTAGGGGGTGTGGTTGGGGTAATGGGTGGGTCCTACAAAGGGTTTAGACTTTGCTCCCCAGTTTCACTCTTAGAACTAAGGAATAATGACCTGGAAGGGGCCCCAGTACCCAAAGCTAGAACAATTTTAGCAGAAAGATAGATCATGTAATATTGTGTTATAACATACAGCATAAAGTAATCACACATGACTCCACACTGGTGTAAATAAAGAATTGAATAAATAAATGGGAGAGAAGAAATAAGCCTTCCTTGCAGAAGAATTCCAAATCAGAGAGCTAGAACTCCTTTTCCCAGAAGTGGAGCTGAAAATCCTTCGTACATTTACGTGGGCAGACATAATGATTGGTTACCAAAAAACAAAGTATGGAAAGGAAAAATCCTAACACATGCCATCTGAACCACGTGATCAAGGTTAAAGTCTCCTGTGATAAGTCACACTGATATCATGTCCCTTGTGATATGATAAGATCACTGCATCTCCACGGATTCTTCCCCCAAACCCATGACCCCAGTCTAATCACGAGAAAATACAAGACAAACCCAAATTAAGGGGCCCTGCAAAGTCCCTGACCAGCACTCATCAAGTCTATGAGATCACGGAAAGGAAAGATGTACTGACAGAACATCACGGATCAGAGAAGACTGAGGAGACATGACTGACTAAATGCATTTAGGAAAAGGATATTACAGAAATACTGGTGGAACCCAATACAATCTGGAATTCAACTGAGAGTAATGAACTCTTAGTGCATTGTTAATTATGTTAATTTCTTAGTTTGGACAAATGTGCCCTGGTCATGTAAGATGTTAACATTAGGGGAAACTGGGGGGAGGGTATATAGGAACTCTCTGGACTGTCTTTGCAACTTTTCTGTAAATCTAAAATTATTCCAAATTAATATCTGTGAGACTTCTGAGCCCAGAAAAGATGGTGTAGTCTCACCTCTTTGCTGCTAAGCACAACAAAATCCTGGATAGAGGCAATAGAAAATCTACTGTAAGATGACTCTGAATGTCAAAAAGACTGGCTAGTGGGGTTCCTGCGTGGCTCAGTCAGTTAAACATCAGGCTCTTGGTTTTTTGGCTAAGGTCATGATCTCAGGGTCGGGAGATCCAGTCCTGCATCAGGCTCCATGCTCCTTCTGCCCCTTCCCCCACTCGCACTAGCTCTCTCTCTAAAATCAATCAATCAATCAATCTTTAAAATTAAAAAAGATAGAAAACAGTTCCATCACAAGAATCTCTAGTTCTACCCTTAAGACAACAAGAAAAAAAAGATTGGCCTCAGGGCTTGATGAATAGCATGGTGATACATTCTCTAGCTTTTTAAATTTTTTTATTTAAAAACATTTTTTTAATGTCCCATATATCCCAGACTATATGCTAGAGGAGACTGAAACCTAGCACTGCCAGGAGTAGACAACAGAAACACCAAGATCACCTTGCTCTTTCTGGCCAAAAGATCAGGAAACAGGACAAAAAAAATTTTGGCAACATCCCTGTGCCCCAACCCAATAGCATGGATGCCCCACAGCTCCCACCCCAAGGTGGTGTCAGCAGAGCCTGAGAGGGGACGACAGACACCCATTCCTATCCTCTACTCTGGGCAGCCACTGAGGACCTGGAGAGACATTCCCTTTCCTCACACTTTTAGTTTCAATGAAGACAAACAAGAGACTCTAGGTTTCTTCTCTCATAGCAGCTGGTGCTTACCCCCCCCTTCCAACTTAGAGACTGAAAGGAGAATTTTCAGATGGGAGGGAGATAAACAACGGGATTTTTTAAAACCTGTATAAGAAGTCCTGAGCAGACATCTAAGTGCTCAAACATGGAACTGACCTTAATAAACGTACCAGAAGGTTTGAGAACTGGACAGGACCTCTGAGCAGTGTACCACGTAGACCGGAATAACACTACAAGGTCTCCAATCCAAACTGTCACTGGAACTACAGCCCACAGATACAGGCCAGGACCTGTGCACTGAATATAGACTGAGTGACTCATGTTAAAGTAGGAGATTTGTAGGAGATCCAGATTGCCTACGACACTACCCAGATGGTCAGGGTACAGGAGAAAACCACTCACATAACAAGGTGTTCACTGGCATGTGGACTGTACAGATTTGCACGATCATGCAGGTATCCCTGGGGTAGGATACCTCCTTGTACATCTGTGTTCTAAAGTTCCAAATGTCTCTAACGAGAGTGCCCTTGGGCACCTGCTTTGGGCAGGTGAGGAGTAGAGACCCTCGCAGCTACTTGCGGGCTGCGGGAGACAGAGCGCTGAGAAGGGTGAAGCAGAGTCAGGCAGCAAAAGAAGGAGGTTTGGAATAAGGAGCACATGCCGTCGCTTTCCAACAACATTGAAACAAAATCCTTTCCTTGGGTTCATCACACGATTGACCATTTTCCATTGAAAATGCTCTTGATTTGTGTTCATGGCCAGAAGCAACAGACAGACACTTGATCGTTACTTGGATGTCTTTTCTGAATTCACGGAAGGATGAATGATTCATCGTTCCTAAAGAGCTAAATCCACAGAGCTCCATATTAAGTTTCACGACAGAATGATGCTGCCCCACTTTCACGTCTCTTGTAAAACCTACAGCTCATGCTCCTTTGGTTTGCAGCAACCCCTCTGTGCACGTGCCTCAGCTTTGTCTAAGAAATGGGATATTTGTTGGGGCGCCTGGGGGGCTCAGTTGGTTAAGCGACTGCCTTCGGTTCAGGTCATGATCCCGGAGACCCGGGATCGGGTCCCACATCGGGCTCCCTGCTCGGCGGGAAGCCTGCTTCTCCCTCTCTCACTCCCCCTGCTTGTGTTCCCTCTCTGGCTGTGTTTCTCTCTGTCAACTAAATAAAATCTTTAAAAAAAATAAAAGAAATGGGATATTCGGGTGACAGATCTTGTCTGTTATTTTTTTTTTTAGAATAAGCAAACTCACCGAACACTGTAAGGGCATCAAGAAGCAAAATACCTTGACCTCATGACCTCAATCATCCCCCACAGAAACGTTTCTATTCAGTTGTGAGAACAGAGGGGCAGTGCAGAGTGTGGAAATGGAATACAGCTTCCCGTTTAGACTACCTAAGATTGGTTAATGCCCTTTGCAATTTACAAAGCACTTTCATGTACAATAGTGTCTTGTTTGAGCCATGTGTGCGTCCACATTGTGCCCCGAGGTCTTGCACACAGATTCATTGTCACAGCAGTTGTGATGAATGGGTTTCCCATCATTAGACAAAGGTTAAGTTAAATTCTTCGTTTTAGCATTAGGAGCTGTCTCCAGATGTATTTTCATGACACCTTTTGTTTTAAAAATGCCAATTATGCCCCAAATGTTCTACTTTCAACTGGCTTTTAGGAAACTTATAGCTCAATTTAATGTTACCTTGTTATAATAAGCTCATATCAGGATATTGAGACACCCACCCCTTTTGCTTCTTTAAGATGGTCTCTAATTGTACTACTTTTCATTATGTTCCATCATGCTTTTAGACATGAAAGGGGTTTTGGATGTCATCCAAATGGCAGTAGGAAGCCATAAAAGGTTTTGGCAAGGAGATGACCTGAATGAATAAGGATTTAAATGGATCATTCTGGTTGTCACATGGGGAATGGAGTACAGTGGGCAAACATGGGGGTGGGACACTGAGCACGAGACCAGAGCAGAGGCCTGGAGCACGTAGTCACAAAGGAGATGGGCAAAGGAGGGCAGACTCAAGACAATTTTGGAAGCAGAACTGATAGGAATTAGTGGTGGTGCAGCAATGGGGACGAGGCCACAGAACTGTCTGATGGGTGGCCAGTTAGCAAGGGGGGAATGGAGTATAGGAATGAGTCTGGGGATAGAAGGGGACAAGCAACCATGAGCATCGTACTTTATGGTCTTATCTGTGAAATTGTGGGGAGAGGAGGACAATGAATCAGAATGGGAAGGGAGTCTGCATTTATCAAGGACATCAGGAATACAAGCACAGACTAGTGTTGCTTGTCAAGTTACCCTGGTTACCAATGTGTGTCCCTTGGTGACGGAGAGTGTTTCTTCTCTGCTGAGTTGTGGTTAGGAGCGTCCCACTTGTGGCCCAGAGAGAAAGCCCCTTGGCCGGTGGTGGGAGGGTGAGGGGCAGGGGTTGCCCTCTCAGGTTATCAGTCACCACTCCCTTCCTTTTCCCTCCCAGGGTGAGACGATAAGGGGGCCCACTAACTTAGTGTCTCGAATGTTGTGTCCTCTGGCTTATCCCATTTCCCCAGCTTAGGGCTCCTCCTCCGTGACTTGCTCCTCTTCTAATAGTGTAGGAGAAAGTGGCATTTTGGATGGAATTCTGGACTGAACATCATGTTTCTTTGATATCAGGATGGCTGCTTCTCTTTTCCCTGGGACATTGCTGTCTCTGCCAGGTTCTTTCTGTGGGAGACACCAGTCTGTCTTTCGCCTGGTGTTAAGTCCAAGGCTGCAAAAAAGGTGTGAGGAACAGGGCAGCAGGCAGGCATGACCTCTCTTGCCACATTGGGCTGGTCCCAGGGCAAGTGTAATCGTCTGCCATTAAACAGAAACTCAGAGTTACAATTAGGTGAGAGAGTTAAGAGGATGTTCCAGACTCAAGCATCTCACGACCAGGGCCACATGGCACTCACCCAACAGCATTAGTTGGATAAACATCTGTTTCTTTAAGATTCTGTCTACAGTTTCACTTAGAGAGCTTTTCTAACCTAATTATGTGTGTCAACTCCGTGGCTGTAATCAGTGCTCTTGGGTTAACCTTCATAACAGTCAAATTTGGATGGCTTTATGGGCTCTCTCAAGGAGTCCTTGGGTTACACTAGACATGACGGATTACTGCACGGTGTAACTGAACTATGCAGCCCACTGACCTTTAATAAGCACATTAATGGTGATTGAGTCTTGGCATACCTTGCCATTTGGGCTCTTGTGTCGCCTTTGTACGTTACAGTATGGCTAATAGCGGACATGTCTAGCAAATTAGAGCGACCTGAAAAAAAAAAAAAAAAAATTAGAGCGACCTGAACTGGTTCCAAGTTATGAGTGCTCGGTGAGTTTGCTTAAGAAGGAGCCCAGCGACTAGCTCTGAAGTCCTTCTCATCTTCTGTGGCCTACCCCTCACCTACCTCCTGCCCTAGCCCTGGGTTAAGTGAAGGGATTACAAGTTAACTCAGCTAGAATGGCCATCAACATAATATCATGCGCGTTGTCTCCCCAGAAATCCTGAAGAATGAACGGCCGTTGTTTTTCTTCTCAACTCTTCCCAGCTGTTTGTCATTTGGAATAAACATGAAGGTACAACATGAGTGAGAAGGGAGCTTTCGGTGGCTTTGGATGTTTATACGAAGTTATCGGATATGTTATAGTAAGGGTCTCTCCCTAACCTTTCTAGGTTATTACTGTATTTCTTTTATGTTTATAAAGCCGTTTCTCTTCCTGATGGTTGGTCTTGGAGTCCCCATTTGTGCAAACTCTCTCTTTGCCCTGGGGGGTTCTAGCGGAGTAAACCTTGCAAACCTGTGTTCATCATTTCATAAAGTGGCCAGTTATTTTTAAACAGGGAAGCAATGACCCTAACATTACAAGTCAATCTACAAAGCTACTAAAGAGACCCCTGAAATTATAAAATAAGTTTATGAAGGCGGGTAGAGTCAGTTGTTTTTGGAGACACTATCAATATTCAGCCACAATAAAAAATTACTGGGTAAAAGCAATCCTGATATATAATAAAGATTAGCCTCATTTTATGAGGCAGGCTTCTCCCTAGTTGAGAAGAGTCGAAGAAACATAAATCACCTTTCCCTCTTCTGGGAGATAAAAATCTGGTTGCATTTGATGTTGGGTACAGTGTTGTTCTTTAGGGCGTGCAGTTGAGACCATTACAGTTTCTTGCCCTCTTTTGCAGCTATTATGTCATATATATACATCAAACTCAAATTTGCTCAAACTCCCCTTTGTCTTTTCCAGAGCCAGATTGTCTGGTTCTCTTGCCAAAAAATGTTTTGACTCCTTCAGCATTTGCAAGACAGGAGTAAATATAGTACATCTAGGTGCTAAGTGAGGCGGTACCGTAGAGGAGGAAGATCTGACTCAGCGGCGTGCCCGAAGTTGTTCACACTTGCTTGCGAGAGCTGAAGGTTAAGTTTTCAGCCATTGGGAGAGCTAGCTGATGTCACGTGGGGAGCTGGAAACTGGTCATGGTGGGATTATTTGTTCGGCAAGAGTGCCATTCGGGGCTCTTCACTCTAGCCACTCATGAGGTTCTTTGCATATTCCCCTACAACACCGTTGCTTCTAGAACAGACGGCAATCTGGGTGCAGAGCCCTTCTCCACCACTAGTGACTCTGGTGCTAAATGGGTCATTCCTCACGTGCTTGGGAATACACTGAGGCTTGGGGGTGGGGGGTGGGGGTGGGGAAGGTAGGTCTGGGACTGAGGGTCTGGGTTGTTTTATCAGCAGCCTTCACAGCTGGGATTCTCACACTCACACCCTGACTCTGTTGAGTTCTGGGAACAGAGAGACTTCTTGCTCTGTGCTCAGACATACCAAACTTTTAAAACAGAGGCAGGTGAGCTCCTGGCCAGCTGGCAGTACCAAGGAGCAGCAGGTGGGGAGGCCAGTCCTGACACTCTGTCCTAATTCCTTCACCTGAGTGGCTGGCTGTCATGGACAATGTCCAGGTACACCGGTTTTAGGAATAAAAACTGCCAGAACCTCTTTAAAAGTACTCATTTCAAACCTAGCCACCAACCTTACCCCTACTGAAGAAGTCAAGTGAAAAGGATGTCTTTGAGAAGCCTCAGGCAGGCAGTGAGGGGAAGGAATCTTGTCCTTGGCTTTATATCCCATGTTCAGGGCTTTGATAATGAAATTCCACGACACAGGAGACCTGGGAGGCGTGGATGTTCTTCCTGTGGATTTCCAAGTTCTCTGCAAACCAGAACCAGATGCTCTGAAATCTTGGGTCAGGCTTCCCTGGGCATCCTTAGATCAGTCTGCAAATCTGGCCATCCTAGAGCCAGCAGCAGCGAGGAGTCTGAAGGCTGGCTCTCAATTTTTAAAACCTTCCCTTGCTTCAGCCTGCCAGCCATTTGTTTGATGAGGTCTAAGTACCAGTATTCCATTTCATCTAAATGTTGACTCTTTCAGCTCCTCCCCCTTCCTACGGCTAGAACAAGCGGAAACCTTCATCTCCAGGTGGAAAGAACATTGTAAAGTTCATTTACGAAGCTGTCCACTGTGAGTGCTCTCAGGCCCAAAGGAAATCCCAAAGGAGCCCTGTTTCTGTGGCCTTGCCACCGCCCAGCTCACCCCCCCTTGCTCCTGCATCGCATGGGAACTGGGCACGTTTATACCTCCATCTTCACTGTCATCGAGGTTATGTACTGCTCATCGAGGGCATTCAAAATACCAAGTTTATTTGTTCTTGTTGTTTCTGTCCTATGCTCTTAGTAGTTTCACAGTCTGAACTAGCAGATGACATGGGAAAAGGGAAGAAATTCATGGAATCATTAAAGTTAGGACCTTGCAGGTAAAGGATCCCAGTGGTTCTCAACCAGGTGACTTTGTCTCCCAAGGGACACTAGCAATGTCTGTAGACGTGGCAGGTGCGTTGGTCACTACTGGGAGAAAGTGCTGCTGGAGTCTGGTGGGTAGAGGTCACGAGGCTACTACACACCCTACAAAACACAGCCCCTCCATAAAGAATGACCCAGTCCAGAACATCCATAAAGCGGGGGTGAGACACCCGAGTGTCTACTTAGTGAGCGAACCCCTTCCAGCCTCAGGTTGGACAGCTCCAGGGCTAGAGACGCCCAGGAAACTGTGCACGGGGGGAGCACCTCTCACTCCAGACCCACACACACCGTAATGAGCAGGTGGCCATCCGTGAGGGCAGGCAGGGCCAGGAGATCCCTGGGGACTCACCCGTGTGCAGGGAAGCCCCGGTACATGGTGGCTCCCTTCTGTACACAGAAGGGCACACACACATTTATTAAAAGGGACGTGATTGCAAAGGCAGGTGTAGAGCAGGGGCGCGGAAGCTGCGGTGGGGTCTGATCTGGCTTTCCGAGGAAGACCTGCTAGCTCTCACTGAGGGAAGCTTCACTGAGCCCCTGCCTAAGTTCACATGGAAGAAAATCTGGAGGTTTCCTCCGTGTGCTTTGTTTACTTCTGTTCTAGCCCCCACTGCACCTTGTTCCTGTGCCGTTGATTTTTTGGCCCCAGCGATGTTCACTCTGGGCCGGGGACAGTGAGGGTTGAAATTCCAGGAGCAGACCTGTGGGGCGCTTCAAGGCCACGAGCGCAGTCTCCCTGGCTCTCCTCCCGCTGGAATGGCCTCAGCCTCCCGTCAGTCGGACCGGCTCTCGGGGCCAAACCTGTGAAACTCGCCTGCAAGGGGAGAAGAAAAGGCAAACCATTACTGCAAAGTTTAGGACACAAGTGGGGAATGAGTGTGCGTGCATGGCTTAGAAGTTATCACTCGCTCTCCCAGAAACTCTGGATTACCCGGCAATAAAAACACGGCGCATCCTGCTCGGGGCTGAGAAGGGCTCGGAGTGTCTCCTGGGGGCGTCTTTGAAAGGCTGCCCAAACCGCAGCCCTAATCACCGAGGCACGTGGCTGACATTTTAGCAAGCCTGCCTGGACTCCACGCTCTCCCGGAACAGAGACTTGGGAAGCTGTCCCTTCGGAGAGCTGCCTCCTGTTCCCCCTCCCGCCTGCCCGGTTCTGACAGGTGTCCCATCATCCAGGGAGGATGTCTGCTTGCACGGCAGCCCCAGCAGCCACATACCAGGGGCGTTGCTCAGTCCTCCTTCCCCAGGGGTGGGACTCGGGAGTTTGGCGTTGGGGCGAGCGTTGCTGCAGCAATAGTGTTTCACATCAGTAGTGCTGCTTTCATCCAGATGGGCTTCAAGCTTTACTGAGGAACTAAAGCAAGTTATAACAGTTTGATCTGTCATTGGACATAGTTTCCCGGTGAATCCTGGGGGGTTTCTGACCACACACAGCAATAGGATATTGATCAGGGAAGAGGTAGAAACAAGGGTTTCAGCGCAGCTCCAAGGAAGCCAGGCCTTGGTGTGGACTGGAAAAGCACCAAGTCCCAGTCTTCTCATGCACGGAGTGAGCGAGGACCAAGGTGAAGCGTGGCTCCAGTGCCTGATAGTATAAGGGAGGATCAGAGAGGTTATGTGAGCGGTGCGAGGTCACACAGCTGGTGGCTGAAGCGGGCCTCAGCAGTGCTGGTCTCAGAGGGAAGGACAACCCCGGCAGGGCTGGAGGGCTGCTCTCAGGCGTTTTCTCTTCCTTCAAGCTGAGACCTACGTCATGAGCCGTGGGTGGGGGGTGGTCCGTGCCTCCGCGGGATCGAAGCGGGGTGATCGGGGTCCGGCGGGAGACGGCGTGCAGACTCGAACTGCTTTCACAGCGTCCGTGGGGAGCCGGCCCCCCGGCGGGCACCGTGCACCTGGGACCCGCGCCCCTTCTCTTCCTCTCTGCCGCAGCCCTGCCAGGCGGCCGTTCTCAACTTCATTTTGCGGCGGAGGACATGACGGCCTAAGGAAGGGAAAGGGGTCGCCCAGACAGCACGCCCTGAAAGCGGTGCTCTTTGCGCTGCCCTCCCAGCAGCCACGGGGGCTCCCTGCGGGCCCTCCCCTCTCTCCGTCACCGCGCCCCCTTCTCTCTTCCCCGAAGCCCCTGCTGCAGCGCCTACACGTGGTGAGCACCCGGCACCTCGCAACGGCACCCGCCACAGCCTCTCGCCCTTGAAGACTGGCCCTGGCTGCCCCGGGTCCACGGAGGCCGCGGCCACGCCTCAGGAGCGAGCCTAGCCGGAAGCGGGCGCCAGCCAGCAGCACTTCCGGGTCATGCCATCACTTCCGGGGGCGTGGAAAGCGCTGCCCCCAGGGCCGTCCCTTCCTCATCCCGGGACGGTGCAGGCGTCAGGTTACATGGCAAAGGGGACTTAACTTTGCTGATTAGTCGATGTGAACGTGGGGGATCATCCTGATGGCCCCAGTGAAATCACAAGGGTCTTCAAAGCAGAGAAGGAAGGCGGGCAGGTGAGCCAGAGTCGGGAGTGAGGACCCGGCCACGTGTGCTCCCTGCCACTGCTGCCCCAGGGATGGGTGTGCTGGAGGCTGGACCCTTGTCGCCGGGGAAGGACCTTGTGGCTGCTGGAGCCGGGCACTGCCATCTGCGTTTCCACGAATACCTGCAGATTTAGTGTATGCTGTCATGTGCGAAGGGCAACTAGGAGGAGGCTGAGCGCAGGGTTAGTCCCTTGCCTGACTCAAAGGCTCAGTGTGTTTCGATGTTAGCGTGCGTTCATTTAATCATTCGTTCAGCAAGGGTCACTGGCCTCTCCAGGACCAGCTCTAGGTGCTGAAGGTGGGATTCGGGCGCATGGCTGCCGTCCTCTGTCTTCATAACCCACACCCTCTCTCCACAACCTGCAATGTCTAGGGGCCAGGTGGGTAACAGGAGGGGGTGGGTGGTGTGCGGGAGGGTGTAGGCACCAGACTGCCCAGCAGGGGTGCAGGCCCAGCGGATTTGGCTCACTTGGATTTTCAGAGGAAGCCAGATACCCAGAATTTTGAAAACGTGACCTAGTTTGTAAATATTTAAAATTAAGAGGACGTTTGAAATATTGGGAATTTGGGGCGCCTGGGTGGCTCAGTTGGTTAAGCGACTGCCTTCGGCTCAGGTCATGACCCCGGAGACCCGGGATCGAGTCCCACATCCGGCTCCCTGCTCGGCGGGAAGCCCGCTTCTCCCTCTCTCACTCCCCCTGCTTGTGTTCCCTCTCTAGCTGGGTTTCTCTCTGTCCAATAAATAAATAAAATCTTAAAAGAATATATTGACAACCAACTCAATTTTAAAAAATACTGGAGACAAACAGAATACTTTGCAGGGCTTGGGGGGCTGCCGATCAGCCCATCGGCTATTTTGAGCACTGGTCAGAGCTGGTTTTGCTTGAACTGGAGCAAACTGCAGATGTGCCCTGGGGAGCAAGCGGCGAGGGCCCCTGGAACACGCCAAGGCTCTCCGCGGCCAGCCTGGACGGACTCTGGGGGCACCGTCACAGTCAGGTGTGATTGCATACCGACCCGATGGCGTGCCTGGGAGTCGTGCTTCCAGAAGGATTTCCCACATTTACTGATACAATCGGGTGGCTCTTCTCCGTAGAAAGAACAAAAGGGAGCATTCAAAATGAAGGAGACCTTTCTCTGATTCTTTATCTTAGGGCTTCACCTTAGGAAATCCGAGATGAATCATTTTCTCTTGAGTTGAAGTCAGGTTGCTGTTGTGCCTGGCCTGTGGGTTACAGGGCACAGTCCTGAGGTCCTGAGTAGATCTGCTTCGCCGGGACTCAGGCGGTGGGGTTTTCGGTTCCCGCTCCGCCAGCCCCACAGCGGGACTGTGTTTAGCATCCCTGTGCTTTTGGCAGAACCCAAGTTCTGTGCCTGGGACACCTGCCTCCACATTCAGACAGAAGCAGCAGCTGGACGGGAAGCGTGAAGTAGGCTTCACCTTTTCTGTCCATGGTGCTGGGGCCGGGAGGAGCCGCAGGGGGATGGTTTATCGGGAGTGTGACCTGGTCTATCCTGACAGACGACATAGCTTGGTTCTGTCATCCGCTGCCCCCAACTCTCACTGGTCGGCGCCCCTGTGACAATGGTGAGATCCCCCAGGAGCTCCTGCCCCCAGAGCCACAGGCTGAGGCCACCCAGGTCTCACTTAACAGCAAAATCACAAGAAATTCACCATTTGTCTCCCACAGCATTCTGGTGGTCCCTGGTGACGAGATCCAAGACCTTCATGATGGTCGCTTGTATGGAGCTGGTGGTCTTCCTGAGCCTGGGTTCGTTACCTCTTCAGATTCTGTTTGAATGTCTCGAGACTGGCTGCTCGTAGGCTGCTCACGACCCTGAGCACCTAGCGTCTCCCCAGTCCGTACTGGAAGGCCACAGACCCTTCTATTAATCACTCAAAGTACAGCAAACATGGCGCTATCATGGCCCACACAACTGACTAAAGCCCGGGCCAGCAGGGGATTACGAGGCAGGGCAGTCAGCATGGCCAGGACATCAGGGCCCCACTGCCTCATTTGCCCTCAGCTCTCCCCTTGTTGCTGTGCCTCCAATCTCCTGGACCATGGCCTCCCTTCCTGGAGTCCACACTCCCAGGCGCTTTGAGGGACAGCTTTCTCCCCACCCCCACGGTCCCACTGGGGCCCCTGTCGCCACGTCTTCCCGGTTACAAATGTGCCAACGACAAAGGCAGCCTTTGACATTCTCCCAGCACACAGCAGTCTGGCCCCTGGGTATCTCCAACACTCCCGCCCTGGAACGATTCCGGCTTTCCCTTGCCCAGTGATTCTAAGAGTGTTTTCTCATTATTTTCCCCAAAACACAGTAGCAATCTGTCTTCAAAGATGAAGCCAAATGAGCAGCTGGAGACACAGATGTCCTGACACTTTACATGGCGTCCCTCCTTTTGCAGCTCGGAAGGGCTGCTGCCCCTGGGTCCTCAGCCTGACGCTGAGCAGCACGCTCCCTGCTCACGGCCGTCTCCTTGCCGGGGTCACACATCTGAGCCTTGGGTCCCCGTTCCCTGAGTCATGTCAGTGTTCCCTCCTCGGTGGGCAGTAGGCTGGGGTCCCCTGACCAGTCAGGCTTCTGTCACTTCAGACAGGTGCTGATGGCTTCGTAGCCCTGCTCCCTGTCCCTCATACCAGCTAGTGACCCACCGAGGGGCCTGGATCTTCGTGACACAGGATGCCACCAGGCTGGAGGAAGAGTGGCCACTTTCACTCCCTGCTCCCTTCAGCACAGTGATCTCTGCAGCCTGAGGACAGACGTCCTGCCCTGTCCTGCCGCTGGGCCAGCGATGCAGGTGTCCTGACAGAAGCGCAGGCCTCCTGGATTGCCCTGTGTGGGAGCCTGGGTTGTAGGCAGTCCCGGCACAGCCTCTCTGGGCTGGAGGCGGGGCTCCTGGCCAGGCACAAGGTGTCTGCTGTGCCCGGCGCCCCAGGGACACTTGATGCATTTGCAGGCTCTCAAGGGCTGAAAGCGATGTTTGCGCAGCCCTGACCCTTGCCCGCAGTGCAGGGCAGAGGCAGGGGCTCTAGTGTCCAACGCTGCAGGAACCGTGGTGGGGCCCCACGAAGTAACACCTGGACAGCATGTCCCTGATGAACTTCTGCCCCCGGCACACACGCTGTTCTCAGGTCTCTCCTGCCTATCATTTCCCATCACAACCCACGCACATTGACCTGGGGTGCCCTTCACCACCTTCTAACGGCTTGTAGTTTGCCCCTGACGGACTAATCATTACAATTGGACATTGGGAAGGGTTAGCTGTGTCACCCTCGATTTGTATGTTGGCATCCTAACCCCTGGAATGTGCCCTTATTTGGAGACATGACTGGTGTCCTTATATCAGGGGAAATTTGGACACAGAGACCGAGAGACACTGAGGGGAGACCAGGTGAAGACATGGGGAGATGGTGGCCGTCCACATTGTCACGGAGAGTGGCCTCGGACCCTTGCCGCTCACAGCCTCAGACCCTGGACTGCTGGCCTCCGGAGCTGGGAGACAATGAGGGTCTCTTGCTTGAAGGCCCCAGTCTGTGGGGCTTTGTTATAGCCATCCTAGCAAAGGAATGCCGAGCCTGCCACGTGTGTTTGTTATTATAAATGATCCCACGAGAGCATGTCGATGCCTGTGTGAGCAGGGTGTGCACCTTTGCTCCCCACCAGGTTCCCTCCCAGGCCTCTGCTCCCCACGGCTCCTCCTTACCCCTCTGTGGGCTCAGGGTGCCCCACCTCCTTCCATCGGAGCACCTGTCCCAGGCGGTGGTCAGCACAGACGCGCACAACTGCGGGCCCCCTTCTCTCTGCATTCCTTGACCTGAGCCAGTGCAGTGGAGGCCAGATGGGTCTCTGCTGCACAAAGATGGGGATGGCAGGGGTGAGGACGCCTCTGGGCAGTCTCCACTCTTGGAGGCAGGTGGGGACAGTCTTGGGTCCCGGCTGGCCTTTCCGTGGGAGCCCCCACCCTGGGGGCAGACAGGACATGGAGGGTCCGAGGCCCACGCTGGCTGACGTGGCGGGGCCGAGGGTGGAGGCTGTGCAGTGGGGGTCCCTGCAGCGAGGGAAGCCCCGAGCCTGCCAGCGTGGCCAGCAGGAGAGGGGAGAAGCCACCACCAGGGACTCAGTGTGTGGCCTGGGCGAGACCGCCCGTCTCGGGGCGAGGCTTGCTGTTAGACACGCATTAAGCTGATGGCGTGTTAGTGTGAGTACCACGGAATTCATTTCATCATCATGGACATGCCCAAGCTCTGCTGCCTGAAGTTTGGGATGCAGGCTTGGAATTGAAACGCCAGTCTCCCATAGATATCAAGAGTATAAGATGTCTACTGTGCTGTCAAGTCTCACCTTTCAAGAAAAAAAAGGTGGTTCATTGAACACCAGGGAGCTCGAACCTCCTCCAAGTGACTGGGACTCAAGGAAGGTTCCAGATGCAGCTGAAACTTCGTTCTCTCGCATTCCTCGCAGTTCACACGGGGGCTAGGAACCGCCAGGCCTTGGCTTTGAGACGAGTCAGCCCTGAGCTTTCCGGGCACGGATGTGGAAAAGGGGATGAGTGGTCTCGACCCTAAGATTAGCGCGCCGTCCGCAATGCGGGAACAATGAGGTGAATGTTCTCCATTTCCTCCGGCAGCCTGGGGAAACCAGGCGGACAGGATGCTCTCAGGAAGCCTTCGTTCACACCGGGAAATGAGGCCAAAGAACAACTTCCCCCTCCTATGGGAGAGCTACTATGGCTTACTGCAGCGGGGCAAAGTGCCGTGAAGGGCCCGGGGTTGATGATTTCATGGTAAACCTGGGTGGGTTTGATGGGCTTGAGCAGACAGGACTCCCAGATGGTTCTGCAGCTGCTGCCTGGCAGGGATCCGGGGCTAGATGCAAGGACGCACCGTGCTCCAGTCGGGGGTGAGACCACTGAGGGCGTGGGAATCTGCATCTTTTGCGAGAGGAGTAGGCAACACGTGCCCACGGTTCCTGAGGGCCCGGTGCTGAGCGCCTTGGTGCGTGATCCCCTTCGGTCCTCACGGCGAGCTTGCGTTTAACCAGCGGCCAGGATGGGCTTCGGGTCCAGCCCCCAGGGGCCAGCAGAGCTGGCGATGGCTGTCTCTTTCTCCTCAGGCCCCGGCTGGGACTCAGATGTCTTTCACCTCCTCTCCGGCAGGAGGGTGATGCCCGCTGATTTCCTCCTAGTGAGCCAGGCACGTCCCGAAATGCAGCGTCTATGTCTATCTTTGCAAAGTTGGTGCCAGTCTGCAGACCTCAGGCAGCCCACAGTCAGACCCCAGGCGGAGCTCACACTCGCAGGGTCCCGCCCCGCGGGGAGTCGGGGGCTGTGGAGATGGGGAAGGTGGCTTGGAAAGCTGGGTGGATGCAGCGTGGGGCTGATGGCGTGTGTGGCTCCAGTTCCCGCAGTTTGCTGAAGGCCAGGTTGGTGGGCGTTGCTTTCCATCTGAAGACTCGTTAGAGCATTCAGATGGTCTTTTCATTTGCTGCAAACATGTGTTCGAGCTGGAAACCCTGGGTGTGCTGCTTTGCGGATTCAGCTCCTGGGCCTGGTGTTTTCCCCCGTGTATCCACCCAGAAGCCATGCAACTTGTATTTTCAACCCAGAGGTCTTTCCCAGGCCACCCCTGCTGTCCATCGCCAGGGAATGCCACCCCAGGCAAAGCATATCTGGAAACATACCTCCGAGTATGTATCCGGACGTAAGAATTAAAGTACGTACTAAATTGAAACATGGGGACACCCAGGCTTTGGGGTCTGCTGCCGAAAGTACCCAACAACACCAAATGAACATTAAATCATTTTCTTCTTCCAGTGAACAGGGGAGGGAGGAAACACTTAGACATCGAGTTGGATTAAAGAATGTTGTTCCCGCACCTTTATTCTTGGGTGTGATGAGGGTTTGAGCATCAGTCTGAGGCTGTTTCCTCCTGGAACTCATCCCCTCCGCCCAACCTCACTCGGAATGCCGTGGAGAGAAGAGGGGTGGTTGGATCTGCGTTGTCGATTTACCACTAAAGACAGAACAGTGTGGGGTGGGGATTGACTCTCCCACACAATTAGTTTATGACAGAGGTAAGGACAGAGTCCATAAGTCCCCATTCCAGGATTGGTCGGGGTTTTCTGTGCACCCCGCTAACTTCCCTGATTTCCTGACAGAGACTGAATACCCTTCTTCTTGGTAATGGGGATTGCCTAATGTTGTGTCTTTATAAAGACTCCAAAATCATAATGCATGCTTTCAGGCAATGCAAAAGGTTTGGATTTGCAATTCTAACCCTCCTTCCAACTCACGGAAAATCATGATTTCTTTGTAAGATGTTAGACGTTAAAATACACCTAATTTGATTGTACACATAACTTGCCCCGATCAACTCAGAGAACACAGTTATTACCATGCAAAGTCAGTTCTGTGCTGCTGTCACTTTTGCTGTGGGAATGTAAGAAAGGGGATCTTGGTTTTTATCCACCCCCCATCAATCAATGTGGGGGTATTTGATATTTGTACCAATTTACAGTCAGTCACATTAACTGTAGGGAAACGCAAACAGGCTTATGGAACTTTTTTTTTTTTAATTTTGTATTTTTGCTTCTGTCTATACTGCAGCAATTTAAAGGATAGAACGAATAAATGAATGGTATGGAAATTCAGCTAAACAGTTGGCTCAAAATAATGGGACCCTTTCATGTTCACCGCGGAGTTCCCTATTCATGAATCATGATGCCAAGTTCGGGCAGACATGCCAAGTTTGGATTAAGTTACAGCCAAGTATGTTGGCTTTGCCCATTCAATTTATTCTTGGCAAACTTCAGGGAGTATTTATAATAAAGTCCCATTTCGAACATTCTATTGCCCCAATGGAGTTCTAATAACACAGGGTATTTATTTAATGTCTAACTCGAGGAGTTCAAAGAGTTTTATGGGCATTCTTTGACTGATCTTCCCATCCCTGCAAGATTTTACAGATTGGAAAAGTCAACTGAGGCATGGAAACTTGCTTGAGATCACCCAGGAAGACCTTGGAATACTCCAAATTAATCACACACCTCCTGACATTTACCTCAAATGGTGATGCATTCCCAACCTCTTATCTAAATGTTGTTGAATAGAAAAGTATTTGTTTATTCCTCCATGGAGATCTTTAATTAAGGAAAGTGAAAACCCCACAACGCTTACGTTTGTATGCCATAGCATTCATTTGGCAAAGTTTCTTTTAAGTCCTTGGGTTTTCTGGCCATGAAGTTAACATCTTGGTAGCTAGAGAATAAAGAGTTTGGGAGGTGTCCCATTTGGATAAGTACATCGTGGCGGTTTTTTCCATGGCTCCCAGAGTAAATTTGCACTTAGCCTTGGAGGTGTGTGTGCATGTGGGGAATCACAGGGCTGCAGGGTGGATGGTATCAGAGAGATCACTGTGATGTAGCCAGCTGGGAAATGCTTCAACCTGAAAGTTACCACGAGGCATCTGCTGTTCTTGGGCACTGGCTGGAATATGGTTTAGCTAGCATTTTCTTCCCACTTCTTAGGTTTGCCAGGTTATCCTTGTGTTAAGCTTTATACTGGGTCTGAGATGGAGAACAGGCCACATCAAGCCGCTGAAGACCATTAAAAGAAGCAGCAAAGTCCCAGCCCGAGTGTGCGCTCACAGATCCGTGCACAGGCTGACAGTCGCGTGTTTCACCTGCAGCAAAGCCGTGGTTTTTCTTCAGATGCTTCTCCGAAGCATGGTGTGGAAAGGCCATTTCTCTTGCCCCAAAGATCCCAGATGTGGTGTCTGCTCGTCCAGCCCCAGCACGGAGGCTCTTGTCCCTGCTTGTCCCTGTGATCTGTTTATCCTCCAGCGGATGCAGGGTCCCAGGGTCTGCTCAGAGACTGCTGCTCGGGACCAGAATTTCAGCTTGCACCACTGTTCCACGTGTTCTCCCTTCTCTGTCACCTGGGGAACCACATGCTGGAGTGGACGGCAGCTCGGGCCAATTCCACGCGTGGATGGGAAGGCATGAGGGGGGCGCTAAGATGCTGACTCAGCTGGACTGAGTGAGATTGTTGGCGCCCCTCAGTCCTGTTGTGATACGGAGCCAGTCGCTCTGATTCTGTAAGGCGGCCATCACTGTTAGGTGGGTTGGTATATGCTAGATGCTTAGCACCTGAGGAGTGCCTCGTTCATGTCCTGGCTGTTGTTATTCCTATACACATGACAGGGGTAAGACCAACCCTGCTGCTTCTCCGTCTCTACTTGGAACCAAAGGCCAAAAGTCATGGTAGGACAAAACTAGGTAGGCAAGCACCACCAGTGCTGAGAGTCGTGGAGGTGGGAGGCTCCCTGGCTGCGAATGTCGAGGGCTTCCTGCTGGCTGTGGTGTAGGCGAGACAGGTTGCAGAGACACCAGAAGGCCCGTAATCTGTCCCCAGAGGTCAGCGAGGGCTGTGGCTGTTGGCAGGTGGTCACCACAACCTGGTCCTTGGAACACAGGGCTTCAGGTGACAGGTGGAGTCCAGATGGAGTCGTCTCTTGTGTTCCCTTTTCCTTGTCTAACCTCCCTCAGCGAGGCCCAATGGAGAGCCAGTGAATGTGGAGCTTGTCTCCAAGGGGTTCCTCCAGACCCCAGGAGGATCTTCTGACTTCACGGGGCATGGTTTCGATCCACAGTCTCACTGGAGGTGGGGATAGCGGATAGGAAGGCAGCCAGAGCCACCCAGGCTGGGCACCTTGATCTCCTGTGGGGGTTTCCTCAGTGAGAAAAGACATCGGGCAAAAGACCACGGGACCGAGCAAAGCCACACTTGTCGACAGCAGTCCTGTGACAGCGCAGACCTGCATCCTCACCCACAGAAAGGTGGCCACACCCCAGAAGGAGGCAAACTCAGGGAGCAAGCACATTTAGCAGAATTTACTACAGGAAACAGGAGGGACATGTAGACATCAGCTTCTTTCCCCTTTTATGTACTCAGCCCGGTAAGAGGAGAATTAGGACATGGCCAGGCAGAGATGAATAAGGAAATGGCAGGTTTAAGAAGAAAAAAATGGTAACAGAATTTAAAATGGGTTAGAAGAAGTAAAAAGTCAGTCCGAATTCCAAAAGCTGAGCTCGGTCATATTTAGGGTGTCTTTCTAGGATGAGGTAAAAACATGGCGGAGGCATGATAGAAAAAATACAGTTGCTGTGGATGAGACACTGAGGTGTTTCTGTGTGCTGATGACTTCTGCTCCCCAGGAAAGATCTGTAACCCTCAGAATGAGGTGGCTGGTGTAGATGACTAAGGTCACCTGCCCTGGGCCTTGCTGGAAATAAACAGCACCAGGAGACCATTTGTTGCATTTTGAGAGATTGCATAAGAAGGGGCACCTGGATGGCTCAGTCGGTTCGGCATCTGCCTTCAGCTCAGGCCATGATTGAGCCCCATGTTGGGCTCCCTGCTCAGTGGGGAGTCTGCTCTCCCTCTGCCTGCTGCTCCCCTGCTTGTGTTCTCTCTCTCTTTCTGACAAATAAATAAATAAAATCTTAAAAAAAGAGATAATGTAAGAAAAAGGTAAGAATTTGAATACTATAATTAATAACTTTGAATTGAGAACTTAGAATCAAAGGGTGTGCTCTCCAAAGGGAGAATCCAGCACCTTCTAACTCACTCTGGGAGACATTTGCAAAAACGGACTTGATGTTAAACCGTTAACAAAAAAACCTCACTAAATTTCGAAGAACAGAAATAGTATTATCCACATTCTTTGATCACAATTCAGTAAAATTTTAGAGAAGTAAGGAAGATGTAAACAGGACACTGGAGCCCCTGGAAAATTAAAATAAAACAAGACAAAATAAAACATTCTTACATGATGGATGGGTCAAAGATAACATCAAAACCACAAACTATTAAAATATTTGATGTTCTGCAAAAATATGACATCAGTGATGAATGATGCCTTTGATGGCATTTATTATAATAGTGAAAAATGGAATATTCAAACTATCTAACAAGGAAGAGGTGGTTAAAGGCATTATGGCAGACCCTACCATGAAATGCCAGGTGGGTGTGAAAACATCTTTATTGGCAGGGAAAGATGTCCAAGTTTTATGTAAGAAAACCAGGACTGTAGAATCATCCCACTTTTTAAAAACTGGTTATGTTTTATCTGTGGGTGATAGGATAATACACACACATTTTTAATTTTTTTCTTTCTGCTTATGGCTATTTCCCACTTTGTCTTGACGGGTGTGGATTAATTAAGTATCAATATAGACAAACATTCATAGATGCAAGTGGGGACGAATGGGAGGATTTGATGTACAAGAGCTGAGGGAGACATCCAGGGACTTCCTGTGGGTCCAGGACAGTTCACTGTGTGGACTTGGCTGGTTTAAGACCTTCAGAGCATTTATACTCAGAACACATTTGCTTAGATACTTTTTCATGATCAACTTTATGGACTTCTGAACAAGTCTTGACGATTTCCACTATTTGCGTGATAACTAAGAGCTACTTACTAATCCTAAAACCAGTTGATAAGGTTTAAGTTTATTTCCAGAAATTCAGTGGCCAGGGAGACAAGACAATTGCCCTGAGCTGTGTTCTGACTTGTGGCTCCAGGGTATGACCTATGGCTCCAGGGTACAATCACCCACGACACCCCAACAAACGTATTGGTTCAGAATCTAACTGCCAGAGATTCTGATGGATAGTTTAGGTGATTCAGATAGATTTGGAAGCTATCTGCCTTGTTTTTTGTTATTATTTTTTTTATTGTGTCAAATTATTCACCATAAAATACACCATTAGTTTTTGATGCAGTGTTCCAAGATTCATTGTTTATGTAGAATACCCAGTGCTCCATGTAATATATGCCCTCCTTAATACCCACCACCAGGCTCATCCATCCCCCTACCCTCTCCCCTCTAAAACCCTCAGTTTGTTTTTCAAATTCCACAGTCTCTCATGGTTTGTCTCCCCCTCCGATTTACCCCAAATCACTTTTCCTTTCCTTCTCCTAATGTTCTCCATGTTATTCCTTATGTTCCACAAGTAAATGAAACCGTATGATAATTGACCTTCTATGCTTGACTTATTTCACTCAACATAATCTCAGTCCCATCCATGTCGATGCAAAAGTTGGGTATTCATCCTTTCTGATGGCTGAGTGATAATCCACTGTATATAAGGACCACATCTTTATCCGTTCATCTGTTGAAGGGTACATAAATAAATGTTGTCATCATTAGCCATCAGGGAAATTCAAATCAAAACCACATTGAGTTACCACCTCACACCAGTTAGAATGGCAAAGATTAACAAGACTGGAAACAACAAGTGTTGGAGAGGCTGCGGAGAAAGGGGAACCCTCTTACACTGTTGGTGGGAATGCAAGTTGGTGCAGCCGCTTTGGAAAACAGTGTGGAGATTCCTCAAAAAAATTCAAGCTAGAGCTACCCTGTGATCCTGCAATTGCACTACTGGGTATTTATCCCAAAGATACAGATGTAGTGAAACGAAGGGCCATATGTACCCCAATGTTCATTGCAGCAAAGGCCACAATCGCCAAACTGTGTGAAGAGCTGAGATGCCCTTCAACAGATGAATGCATAAAGAAGATGTAGTCCATAGATACAACCTTGTCTTAACCCTTGTATTTCCCTAGATCATACCTAAGATTAAGGCTGTCGACACATCAGTGTGTTCGCCCACTGTACATCTCAGCTGGTGGGGATTCTGTTACACACAAGCAAGAACTTAACAGCCAGGCCAAATATTTCATGCTGGAAATTTAATAAACTCGGTTTTCGTGTTTAGAAACACTGAGAGAAGCACAACAGCCTTAACATGTCAGTGATGCTTCCAACGCTGTTCAAGTTTGCTTCTCAAAAATATAACAGCATGCAAACCTTATGGACAAATTGGAAAAAAACCCCACATTTTTAGAAAGTAAACAACAACAACAACAACGACAACAACAACAACAACAAAGAATACTAGGATAGACCCATGGGTTCATGCAATTCAATGATTATTTGCAGGACCTGATCACAAGGAAGGGTTAATGAAGTATTTCTAGGACAGTGGTCTCATGAAAGAGAAATGTTGACAACAAAAGCATCGAGTTTAGAACCATAATATGTATGAGATAGTAGTTCAAACTGAGGAGGGATCGCTCGTTCCTGAAAGGAGCAATGACACGTCTGGACCAGAGTAAAGGAGGTTACTCCAGGGTGCAGTTGTCATGGCCCCCACTTAGGGCCGTGAGATTCAGCAAACAAACATTCAGAACATGTGGAGATGTTGGACTTTCAGGTAAACATTGTCTCATTTTTTTTTTTTTTAGTTTAAGTATGTCCTAAATATTGCATGAGGTATGCTAAAAAAATTCATCAACGATCTGAAATTTAAATTTAACTGGGCCTCCTCTATTTCATCTGGCAACCATTCCTTTTCCCCCGCTAAGAATGGCTTAATTGGTTTGCAAAAACAATATTCATGGAATCGCCTTTCGACTCTCACTTAAGACGTTCTTGACCTGCGTGAGTCTGTTTCGTGTAATCCCGTCCCGTCCAGTGTCCTCGGCAATGTGTTTTCTGTCAAGAGGACTGTGACACTGACCAGGTGCCTTGGTATCGCAGGTAATGCTGCTGTGTCGAATGGGAAGCACCTACAACCCAGTCTCTGAATGTCTGGTCATGTTCGTGAATCCCCTTTGGAAGCAGGGTGCGTGAACACCTTGGGGTGATAAGTAAGCCAAGTGCTAAATACTCTCCCATCCCCAAACCATGTTTATAAGAACCTCAAATATAAGACCCCCCTGGAGATTATTTATTGAATTTATATGTTAATAATACCATCTAAGCCATTTTCCGTATCTTTGTTCGTGTTTAATCCCACGTAGTGAGGACTTGTCATCTTAGTGACCTGGGTCCTTCCTGACCTGCTGCAGGGAGGTGAGTAGGGCTAGTACATTATTTTCCTTTAGGAACTCGGACCCTCCACCATCTGTGCACTAGGAAATCATTGTGGGACTATGGTTCTAGGATTATTTTATGCAAAGACATCTTTGTGCCTTTCTGCTCCTTATTTTCTTGACTGTGTCTGAGCTGGCTTTAGGCATTGAGATGCCACCCAGGTTTCTGGGGCAGGGGGACAAAGCTGGTGCCAAGGGACACAGAGCTGAGCATTGCCTCCAGGATCAGAAACCCATCTCCTGAGGCCAGTAGACAGGTTCAGAGAGGGAAGGCAGCAGACCTTCATGGCAGTGTCTCTGGCTTTTCTTTCTCTTTCTTTTCAAGTCAACTGAAAGCTCAAGCCTCCCCAATAATCCCTTGTGCCCTTGTGGGCAGAGCAATTGGGGTTAAGGAATGCTGTAACTTCCACGGGGGGATGCGGCTCAGGGAGGTCAGGCTTGATGGGTCCCAGCTCTGTTGCCAGAACATGGCCTCTGAGCTACCTGAAACTCTGGGACTCTCGGGCTAGTGGTTTTGGAATTACTTGGTTCATCATGGGATGCCAATTCATTGGGAACTTAATGCAGTTTGTAGCTAAGGAAATGAGAGGTCTCTGAGCTGTCTGCCCCAGGTCCTCTGTCCTCCATGAGCAGTTCCGAGGAGGGAGATCGCTCATGGGACACCTGGTTCTGCCACCCGCCTGGTCCTCGTGCTATCCCCACCTGCAGCCTTTCTGCCTGATTTTACAGATAAGGCCAAGGGCTAGTCAAGCTTGCCGCTATTGCCAAGAAGACTAGAGTCCAGGTCCTTGGGGCTCGCCGTCCCGAGGCTGCTGTCCTTCCAGTGCGGTTTCTGCAATGGGAAATGCTGTGAGCAAACTCCTGGATGACGACAGAGCTCTTTTGGCGAGGACACTCTGCAAGCCTGTCGGCTGCTGCTACTTGGGGACATATTATTTGGCTTTGATTTATAGGAACTGACCAAGAAGAAAGCAAGTGTGGGTCCTTTTTAAAAGGGAATTTTATTCTTGTCTATGTGGACTTGAGGAAAAAGAAAAGTAAATACAGAGACACCTTGATCTGCCGGTTTCTGGGAAGTAAGTGCTCATCAACCAAGTTGGCCTTGCTTCAAAAAGAAAACAAAACAAGGTCATAAATCCTGGCCCTTAGGCTGGGCCTGTCATGGAAGGACTGAGCTGCTCCCCGCCAGCCGCGGGATGTACCAGGACCTTCTGCTCAGCGTGGGCTGGAGGGGGAGTCATCCTGCACTGAGCAGCACCCCCGCGCCCCCCACCCAGGTTCTTGCAATGAGCACATTTGGCCAGAAGAGTGAGGCCGCCCGCCTGATGTCGTGCTTGCTGTGAACAGCAGGTCAGCTCTCAGAGTCTGTCTCCTAAAAAGGTTCTTTGCCTGCGATCAGAGGCAAAAAGGTGAGCCAATGTATGTTTATTCTGAGTCTAAATCTTTCCCTAATTATGAATCCTGCCCACCCAAGCAACTGCAGCCTGCTTTCCCCAACATTTTCTCCCGTGAAAATAGAATTAGGGTTTTCCTGCTGCCACGTCTAGTGTCATGGACCCTTCCTGCTTGTGTGGTGAATGATATGGGGTCTGGGGAATCCTGGTGAGGAGCGCGGGATCTGGGGGACCGTGGTGAGGAGCGCGGGATCTGGGGAATCCTGGTGAGGAGCGCGGGATCTGGGGAATCCTGGTGAGGAGCGCGGGATCTGGGGGACCGTGGTGAGGAGCGTGGGATTTGGGGACGTGTTTGAACCCCACTATCTCCCCTTCAGAAGACCATGTCTAAACGCTCTATTCCCCTTCCTCCTCCTCTTCTGTAGAGGAGTTTGCCCCTTGGGATTTCTGGAGGGATGAAATGAGAAAGTTCTGTGGGACTTTGGCATGGGCCAGGTATAGGGAAGGAACTCAATATTTAAGAGAGATTAGTATTAATACTACTAGATTAAAAATGTTCACGTATTTCAGCCACTATACTGCCTCAACCAGACATTTGTATTTTGAACCTTTCTCCTCTACCAGGATTAAAAGACCTTCTGTGCATGACCTGTGGGTGCTAGCGACCATGTGTGAACAGCAGGACCCCGATATCGCTCCATGAACACGGCCAGTCCTGTGCTGCTGGTGGAAGGGCCCCGTGGCCCAGTCACTCGCCTGCCGTCACCCCAGT
This sequence comes from Spilogale gracilis, assembly GCA_004023965.1. Taxonomy (NCBI): domain Eukaryota; kingdom Metazoa; phylum Chordata; class Mammalia; order Carnivora; family Mephitidae; genus Spilogale; species Spilogale gracilis. The sequence goes on from PITA01018704.1 coordinate 34,277, forward strand.
GTAACAGAATCTGGATGATAGCCTGTTCCAGCACATTCCAGCCAGATAAGAAGCCTGGGCCAGCCCACCTCTCTGTGCCTCTTATAAGTATCAGAAGCCTGCATGCACTGGCTAGAAGAAACCTAGTTCCAGAACCTTCTGAGGGTGGAGGATTTCTAAGTCTAAGTCAGTTATAAGCCCTCCCTGGAATGCTCAAGGCATAAAGAGCATCACTTGGTCTCTGCCCTAGGGATGCACCTGGCTAGCCTGGCCACCCTGCAGGCCCCGGGGGAGAGAACCTGGCCTCCACCTGCAGCTCCATCCGGACGTCCGGGAGCGGGAGGTGCCAGCCTCCTACTAGCAAGAGTCTTCCTCAGGCTCTGAGCCTATTCCGGACCAAGCCTCTGGGCCTGCAATTCCGTGTATGTGGACCGTCTGGTGTTTTCCTCCTCCTTTCTCCGGGCAAGTCCCAGGACAGGGGATGTTCTCTGTGGCTTCCTGCCCACGTTCTCCTGCTGTCTTCCTCAGCCCCCGGCCCAATCAGCTGCTCCACTTAGAGTCTCAAAACCTGTGACCTCTCTGTCCTTCCCTCTCTGCCTCCCCTCCCAGATGCATCTTGCACGCTTCTATCTTTCTACTTTTCTCCACGTGCCAGGGATCCTGGTGAAAAGCTGTGCTCCCTGCTCCTAGGCTGACCAATGATGTCCTGTCTCCATGCAATGGCCAGGTTAATGCTTTATAAAAAAATCCTATCCCCTCCCTCCTTAAATCCCTGTAAAATGTCAATGCATTCAGAATAAAATAGAATAAAATCTTAACTCCTCATCATGATCACTTCTGGCCCTGTCTGGTCTCCTCCCTCTCATCTGAACACTGCTGGGTCCCTCTTTCCATACTTTCTGAGTTTCTTTTCATCACCACTCATGGCAAGCTCTTTCCTGCCCCAGGACCTTTGCACACCGGCAGGTGCTCTGCCTGACTCCCCACTCCACGCGCAGCACTCCCTCCTTCTCATCCCTCCCATCTCGGCTTCACTGTCACCCCTCAGCTGAGGCTGATCAAACTCTCAGCCGGGCTTCCCCGCCTCTTGGGTGTTGTGCCACGTGACTCCCATCTTCGTACGCAGCCAGCAGCAGATTCAGTCGCGGCCTCTGCGGAGGGGCGGGGCCTCTCTGCTCAGCACCCTGTGTGTCCCCTGGGGCCCATCAGCAGGTGGCTGTGGGTGGGTCCTTGTACCCACTGGGCTTGGCTATTTGTTACCCTTCTCAGCAGAAACCATGTTCCCATGCCTCACCCCGACCCTCTCTCGGTCCAATCCTCCTGGAATCTTCCAGACTTTGGGCCAGGTGTTCCCCCAGCTCAGGCTGAAACATACTGGACCCATGGAAGCCACACATTCACCCTCACACCCGGCTTCCGGTGTGCATACACGCACGTACATGTGTGCCAGCGTGTGCATGTACATGTGTGTGCTTGTGCATGTGTGTGCATGCGCATGCATGTGCGCATGTGCATGACGTGCGTGTGCACCACTCTTGCCACTAGCTCTGAGATCAATGCCCCTGTTGGGATGACCTGTGGCAAGCCAGAGCCTCTTGTGCTGGGCACACGAAGCAGGCCCCAGGGCCCCAGTGCTGGCGCTGTAGGGAAGGCTGACTGCTTGGTGATGGCGGCCGTGGGCTGAGATGTGAGGCTGTGTTCGTCCCACGAGCTCCCCTCCCCCAGGCCCTGGATCCACCGCAGCTCCTGCTCCAAGCGGGCCTTTCTTTCTTTCTTTTTAAAATAATTTATTTTATTTTTTTCGGTGTTCTAAGATCATTGTTTGTGCCCCACACCCAGTGCTCCATGCAATCCACGCCCTCAGCGCCCGCCCCCAGGCGCTCCCATCCCCCCAAACCCCATCAAAAACCCCCAGTTTGTTTCTCAGAGTCCACAGTCTCTCATGCTTGGTCTCCCTCTCTGATTTACCCCAGTTCACTTTTCCTTTCCTTCTCCCACTGTCCTCCATGTTACTCCTTATGCTCCATAAGTAAGTGAAACCATATGATACTTGACTTTCTCTGCTTGGCTCATTTCACTCAGCATAATCTCCTCCAGGCCTGTCCATGTTGCTACAAAATTGGGCATTCATCTTTCTGATGGAGGCATAGTATTCCATGGTATATATGTACCACATCTTCTTTATCCATTCATCTGTTGAAGGGCACCTTGGCTCTTTCCACAGTTTGGCGATTGATGCAATAAACATTGGGGTACATGTGGCCCTTGTTTTCACTACATCCGTATCTTTGGGGTAAATGCCCAGTAGTGCAATTGCAGGGTCATGGGGTAGCTCTATTTCTAATTTTTTAAGGAATCTCCACACTGTTTTCCAAAGCGGCTGCACCAACTTGCATTCCCACCAACAGTGTAAGAGGGTTCCCCTTTCTCCACAGCCTCTCCAACACTTGTTTTTTCATGTCCTGTTAATTTTGGCCATTCTGACTGGTGTAAGGTGGTATCTTAGAGTGGTTTTGATTGGAATTTCCCTGATAGATAGTGATGTTGAACATTTTTTCATGTGTCTGTTAGTCATTTGTATGTCTTCTACGGAGAAGTGCCTCTGCATGTCTCCTGCCCATTTTTTGATGTGATAATCTTGTTTTGGGTTATTGGGTATTTTTTTTTTAAGATTTTATTTATTTGACAGAGAGGGAACACAAGCAGGGGGAGTGAGAGAGGGAGAAGCAGGCCCCCTGCAAGCAGGGAGCCCGATGTGGGACTCCATCCCGGGTCTCTGGGATCATGACCTGAGCCGAAGGCAGTCGCTCAACCAACTGAGCCACCCAGGCGCCCCATGTTGGGTCTTTCTTAATCTGCTATGGGAGTTTCTTCACTCCCTCCAGGCACAGCTGTGAAGTCCTTTCCAGACAGAAAGTGGAGAAGGGGACGTCTCTGGGGTCATGCAGGCCCTCTAGCTGGGGCGCCCCCCCAGGAAGTGAGGTCACTGCTTGCTGGCTAGAGCTGGATATCAGCGGGCGAGGCCAATGGTGCAGAGCCCGGACCAGAGCCAGGACAACCCCCACAGTTCACCTGGACATGAGCAGAGAAGGAAGGGAGGAAGATGGGTTTCAGATGTGGGGCCTTGTGGCTGACAGGAGAGAGCACGGAGGACTCAGAGGGAAGACTCTGGAATGGCCCAGTGTCAAGGGACGCATCGAGATCACTGGCAAGCCATCATCTGTAGGCACTTTTGTAGGGGTCTCAGCTAGTGCCTGAGCTGAGCATCTTCAGAGGCATGGAGAGTTGACTCTTCTGGTGACAAGGATGCCTCCTCGCTGGGTCTCCCACATACCTGGGAACTTGCCCTAGAATAGGAAGCCCTCCCTTTGGGGCTTCATGTTGCATGCGGAATGGATAAGCAATGGGGAGTCATTGTCAATACTGCTGGCGCTGGGATCATGGGCTTATCTGTGACTCAGGGCCCTCCCTCTACTGCTGGCTCCTGGCCACCAGTTGTATCAGACCTGAACATCTGCCTGCTGCTTCCCGCTCTCTCCTTATCTAGCCTGCTCTCCGGGACACGGGGTCTAGGGTCCGTGGGTGTGTTCCTGTCCCCACGGGGCCGTGCTTTGCCTTTGCATGAGCGCCTGGAAAACCATCCAACGAGATGAGGCCACGGGCTGTTCCTTCCGTGAAATGATCAATAAACCTCTAATTTGTTCTGAGAACTTGGGTTTCACTCTTCCAAGGTTTTTGAGAGAGCCATAACTGTCATTCAGCAGTGCAGAATGTGCTCACTATGTCTTCTAGCTCCTTTGTCTGTAAAAATAATCGTGAGGTCCCCACCTATCTCCACAGAGAGTTCCTGAATGCCGTGGGAATTGGATAATGTTTGGGGAATCATCCCGGTTTCCAGGGCAACGTCTGGGCTGGGAGGGCCCATGAAACATGGCTGGGATAGGGTGTTGTAGGAAGGACCTGGGGTGGCTCAGGTTCTCAGGCGTGTCTCAGCCGTGACCTCAGCAGGAGGAAGCAGCTGCACCTGATAAACAGTTTTGTTGCGTTTCTCCTGATGCCACAAGGCACCCTTCTGTCCCCAGGCTCGCAGGCTTGGGAATAGCACCCTCCCCTCTCCCCTCTCCCCTGCATGGCCAGGTTCCAGGGGATCTAAGAGACCTGGGGTGCTCAATGGCCTGGAGACGGGGCCCTGCCCTCGCCGCAAAAGTGTGGGTGCTAAAGACACTGTGTCTAGGGGGCTCCCGGGTGGGGTCTGTCGGCTCTGTGGGGGGAAGCAGGTCACGTTCCCAACTGAGAGCGCCTAGGACTGCTGATGTGGGGTCGAGGATGTTGATCTGGTTTGAATTCAAATGAAGGCATACCCAAAGTGTGACCGACATTCTTATTCTAGAAATACACGGGGGCGAGGTGAGGGGTGGCTCTGGGACTATCTGGCAGAAGACGGGCAATAGACAATAGACATTGTGGTCACTTCCCAGCTAACTTCTCCAGCCCTGAGAATTGGAGAGCTGTTAGAATATTCTACCTGAAAGTGAGTTATTCTTCGCAAGCAGCCAGCAACCACAGGGCTTGTTATGACCCACTTGTTATGACCCAGTACAAGCAGCCACGCCCTTGGCCACCCTGGCTGGGCACCTGTTGGCTCCTCCCCGGAGCCGCTCCCGCGCCCGCTCCGTCAGACGGCCCCCACCTCCCTCGCTCTTCTGCACGCAGTTCGCAATCTGAGATCTTGCTGGGACACCTGCCGCTTTGGCCAAAACTTGCAGAGTTGCCTCCTTATGCCTGAACTCTAAGCAATTCCTAGGGGATGCAGGGGGGTTGAGGAGGCTTTGGAATCAGGGCACTGGAGGGCACGTGCTGCTCTGCCAAGGAGGAACTTGAGCAGGTCCTGCCCCTCGTGTGCGGAATGGCTGTCCGGTGGATGGCTGTCCCGCTGTAGTAGGTCATTTCGGAGGCAGCTTTTACGGGCAGAGTGACCACAGCCTCTCTGATCTGCTAAGAAATGGAAGAGGTCCCTGCCACAGTGGGGCCTGGGCCATCTCTGAAAGCCAGACACCCTCGGCTTTAAACGTAGCTCCAGCTAAAGCAAGACATTTTCCCGTGGTCCCATGAGGGGTGGGGGCTTGCAGAGAGCCTGACTACACATTCCTTTTCTGGAGGCAAGGCCAAATTATAATTTGGAAAGTGGTTACCAAGTAGTTAATTAAGTGAGTCTTGTGTGTGTGTGTTTTAAGCTAACATTTATGGATGGTTGCACTTAAAATGAGACTTTAGATAAAGGAACAGGTTCCAGGTGTGGAGCTCACACACGCCGAGGACATTGTGTTGAGTACAGAGGGAGTCTGAGCC
>PITA01018705.1:0-18498 GCA_004023965.1 Spilogale gracilis
CTCAGAAGTTGGGATGATAGGAGCAGGTGGGGGTACGGAAGGCTGAGTGCATGATCTGGGAGCCTGGGAGTGACGTAGGAAGTCATGGTCTCATATTTGGGCCCTTGGAGCCATCATAAGGGTGACCCCAAGAGCCTCACAGGATGGGTCAGGTCAGGGACGACAGTATCGCTTGTAGGAACAGAGCAGCTCCTCACAGCAACCTTTCAGGGGCAGATATCACCCCAGTTTACAGATGGGGACACTGAGGCTAGTGAAAGGCAGAAGCCAAACTGGAACATGGTCCTTCTCTGTCCATGGCCACATTTATACTGTCCCCCCACACCACCAGCATATACCTCTGCAGGGCGGAGGAGGCAGAGAGAGACTAGAGCTGCATGGGTCTTTGGGAAAGATTGCTCGAAACTGCCAAGTAGCTACGGTGAGGCCGGAATGTGAAAGGGGAGGAGTCTGGGCTCCTACAGGGGTGGGACACCCCTGGGCAGGCTTTCAGTAAGTAGCAAAGAGCAGTAGAGAAAATCAGTGGTTGAGGCTTGGTCATTTCCTTACTTCTTTGCTGTGTGATCCCAGACCAGTGACCCAACCTCCTTGAGCCCCCATTTTTCTCATCTGTGACACAGACATAAGAGTAGCCACCCATGGGTCTGTTGTGGAGGTGATGAGATGTCTACAAGTCACGATCCCTTGCATACAGTAAGTATTCAATAAATAAATATTGGTTACTTTTACCAAATCTTGAAAAGAGGCATTTTCCCAGCTTCTCAGTCCACAGCTATCCCCCCACCAGAAGCCTTATCTCTACAAGCCTTATCCCTTCCTCTGCTGCAGGGCATGGCATCTGGGCAGGGGGAGGTGTTGGAGAGACATATGCTTGATGCTGCACCCTTGAGTCTCAAAGTCGCAGCAGCGGGGCAAGGTGACCCAAATCACTCTGTCCACAATCGCCACAACTGCTCATCAGTTCTCCACTCAGAAATATTTTACCACTCTCTGCCAATGGCCTGTCCTGCTACCACTTCCTTAGTGTGAGGAGGAGAGCTGATAATTTACTACTTTTTTTTTTATTTGTCCACACACAGGACTGGGGAAAATAGACTCTCCCAAAATACATGGTTTGCTCTCAGAATTCATCCATCTATCTTTCCATACTCTCATCTATCTACTCTTCCAAATGTCCATCCATCCACCCATCCATCCAACCACCTACCCATCCATCCATCCATCCATCCACCCATCCATCTGTTCATCCATATATCTATCCACCCATTTATCCATCCATCCATCGATCCTTCCTTCCATCCATCCATCCATCCATCCAACCACCCATCATTCCATCTATCCACCCATCCATCCATCCATCATCCCATCCACCCATTCACTCATCCGCCACTGTATCCATCCACCACCACCCATCCATCCATCCACCCATCCATCCATCTATCCATCCAACCATCCATCCACCCATCCATCTGTTCATCCATCTATCTATCCACCCATTTATCCATCCATCCATCGATCTTTCCTTCCATCCATCCATCCATCCATCCAACCACCCATCATCCTATCTATCCACCTATCCGTCCATCCCTCATCCCATCCATCCATCCCTCATCCCATCCATCCATCCCTCATCCCATCCATCCATCCATCATCCCATCCATCCATTCACTCATCCACCACTGTATCCATCCAACCATCCATCCATCCATCCACCCATCCATCCATCTATCCATCCATCCATCCATCCATCCACCCATCCATCCGTCAATCCACCTATGCATCCACCCAGCATCCACCATCCTCCGTTCAGCCTTTGTCCACTGAGCACCTCCTCTGTATATTCTACTACTGAAGGATCCAGGGCTGAAAATAAATCAGACTCTCCCCTCACAGAGTTCACAATCTGGCATATACCAATCAAATGGTCAGCTGAATCAGTGCTTCTCACCTCGAACCCATTCCCCCTATGCACCCAGAGAGATTCTTGGGGAACCCCAATCCCTGACCCCCCACTAGGCTGGGAACAATGACCCCCACTAGACTAGAGAGACATTGCCCCCCTGCCCAGATCATCACCGCCAGAGATGTAAGGTGTTACAGCCTTCCAGAGAAGTGGTTGTACCACATCTCTGACAATGGAAAATCCACCTAAGTTCCCTGCGAATCCCCCTCCTGGGAGCCTCTCCGGCAGAAATAAATGTGGAGCTCTTAACGCCACGTGCTCGAGAATGTTTCCTGTGGCCTCGTTCGTGATGGCAAAGTCAGCAAGGCAAAGCCGCACAAGTGCTCTCAGGCAGGAACCCGGAGTGCCAGAGAGTGTCAGTGCCACAGCCTCTCAGAGAGCCCTTGACAAGAGGGACCAGGGCTCTACCGGTGGGCTCGAAAGATCACAGGAGACGTTTCCGAGTGGGAAAAGTGAAGTGGAGCGAAGCAATGGGCTCCCCTGGCTGGAAAAGGCACATCAATCACAAAACTTCACGTAGGTATTTGTGTGCGACTGGTCATGGTGATGGGAGCGTGGGGCTAGTTAGGATAATTGCAAAGGAATTAAGACTAGGTCGTTAACTTGGGTGACCTTATTGGGCAGGTGGTCTGCGGTGGTGGGGGCGGGGGACAGAGGAGGGGGAGGGGGAAGGCGAGGATAAAGAAAAAAGGAAATAAAACTGTCAGCACTAGAGAAACACGGGGGTGACATGGCATTTATGTAGGTTTATAAAATTACATACATGGGGAGTGAATACAGGAATTCTGAAGGTTGAAGAGAGGGGACACTGATCTGATCCTGCGTCCTTCTCATGCCACACCGTCAGCCCCCGCTCCCCACCAACCGTCCCGCCGCCCCTCCTCTCTCTGGTCTCGCCAGGCACCCTGCCTGTATTCGTGCCCTGCCGCTCCTGCCATCGGGGCAGGGCATGGTTCCCTAACCAAGCACGGACTCCGCCCCACCTCCAGGCCTTTGCATGTGATCTCCCTTCCACTCACGATGCCCTTTCTTGCTGACCTACTATATCGTGGCCTGTTTTTCAGGATTCTTGAGATCTGTTTCTCAAGCCTTAGGAGCAGACGTGAGCTGACACTAGTGAGCACCCACTGTTTACCAGGTAGGCTGCGGGCTTTTCGAGCTCACCCGCCAGCCTCATCCAGCTCTGGGCTTGCTCTTCTCGGTTCTGATGCATCTTGTTTTTCCCAAAGGCCATCACCTCCATCCAAAGCTGCCTTTCCTTCTAGACTCTCAGCTGCATTTGACTTCTCCCAGTTTACAAAAAAGGAAACCGAGGTTCAGACTGGCCCTCTTATCACACAGCTAGTGAGACAGGGCAGGACTTGAATCGAGAACCCTACATCGGGGCCTGGACTCCTTTCTTGCCGGGAGGACAAGACACGGCTTTGGCCCAGGCAAAGCCATGTGAGGGCTATGCTCTCCCATCTCGGGTGGGTTCTTTGCTCAGACAGGTGCTCTGGAGTGGGGGGCCAGGAGCTGACGCAGCCGCCACAGACACCGACATGGTCAGGACCCCTCACGCTTCCCAGCTGGGAAAAGCCCTGGGCACAGGCCCCAGCGGTGGTCATCACCAGCTTCACCTAATATTTACCTGCCTCATTAAACAGCCTCTTGCTGATACCCTCCTGACCTCCCGGGCTGAAAAGTCGCGAGCATCGTGACCTTCTGGGCAGGTACATTAATCTCCCGGGGTTGGAAGAAACGTTACCGTGTCGGGGTCACGTCTGGCTGGGCAACAGAGGCGGGGGTCCTCCACGCTCTCATCAGAGGCTCCCGGGGCTGTATTCTGCCCTGCTCTTTCCACCAGAAGCTTCCTGAGCGCTGGAGGATGGGGGTTGCATGCACGAGGCCTTATCATTCGGAGCCTCTGCAAAACAAGCAGGCAGGGAACTGCAGGACATCATAGGGCACCGCTGTCTGCTGAGATCTCGGTGGAAGTGAGAGCCAGCCAAGAGAGGGTGAGGGCCTCGCCTGAGGCCACACAGCAATCTCACCAAAGCAGCCAGAGTTCTCCAGTCATGCAGGAGACCATCACCTTCACCAGAAAAATCCTCCCCCTCCTTTTCTTCTTCCCCCTTTCCCTCCTCTTCTCCTCTTCGTCTGGCTTCCATGGCCCATCCTACAGGCATTTCTAAGCCACGTGAGCTTCCTCAGAACCCCACCCACATCTGCCCCCTTCGAAGACCCTTCCAACTATTTATTTGTTGTTTTTTTTAATTGACTCATTTTTTCCCACCTGAGTTTCATCTGAAGCGATAATATCCACGAAACCACAGGTAGGAATGTCCTCACTGGCTATGTTTCCAATAGATAGTAAAACAAACACATAAACAGGAAAAATAGAAACTGTGATCACCTCCCAACCCACTCACAGGTGAAATGCAAACCACCCTTGGACAAATGCTGTGTCCTTGGGCTTAACCTTCATGGTGCCCCATCGTGGTTGGTGTATTGTGCCCATTGCATGGATGAGGCAAACAAAGCCTCAGAGGTCAACGAGAGCTAGCAGAGTGCCCGGTCAACCAGCCCGACCGAGGCAGAGCCGCAGTTCAGACGGGAGCTTGTGGGACACTGAGGCGAGGCTCACAGCCCTTCCTTCAGCTGCTTCTAGAGATCAGATGTACCAGGAAGCGTTCAATCCCGCTCAGCAGTGGAACATTACTAGAGGTAGGAGGGCCTGTGCCATCAGCAGGGCTCCCCATGTGCCGGTGCAGATACTGAGGCCCCGGTGGGCGAATCACCCCACCACAGGCAGACCCCGGCTCCCAGGCCCCTCACCTCCCACGCCTGGGAGTCCCCAGGGGCCTTCCCCAGACTGTTTGTCCAGCCTGCCTACTTTTTGGGTGATATTTCTTTTGCTTCCTGAGATATTTGTCATTTTCTGGGCTATGACAGGGGGACAGTCAGCTCAATGAAGGAGCCAAGGAAAATGGATGAATGTTTCCACTGCACTGAAGGACAGAATCTTCTCAGGTGGGCCAAGGAGACAGGCTGGGTGAACAGAAGATGAAGAAAAGAGGTTCCCTCACCTCCAAGAAATTCTGGGACAGCCACGGCACCCTCTTTAGAGTCCTGGCCTCTCCTTCTAGAATGCTCTTCACCCCCAAACTCACCCAAAGGCATTCAATCTAAAAGTCCCCTTTCTGGGATGCCTGGGTGGCTCAGTTGGTTAAGCGACTGCCTTCGGCTCAGGTCATGGTCCCAGAGTCCCGGGATCGAGCCCCGCATCGGGCTTCCCGCTCGGCGGGAAGCCTGCTTCTCCCTCTCTCCCTCTCCCTGCTCATGTTTCTCCCTCTCTGGCTCTGTTTCTCTCTGTGAGATAAATTAATAAAATCTTTAAAAAATAATAATAATAAATAAAATAGGGGAAGCTGAAGCCCAGAGAGGAAAAAGATTTGCCTGAAGTCACACTGTCCCCCTGTCACAGCCCAGAAAACGACAAGACAGCAACCAGCAGCCAAGAATCAGAGTGCCTGGGTGCAGCCCTCCTCCGCAGGCCCGCTCTCCTGCCTCCCGCACCGCAGGGGGGAGGCATGCACTGACCTCCAGGGACCGCAGCAGGGTGCTGGCCAGAAGCCGGACTCCTGCAGGCCTCCCAACTCCCCTCCCGTGAGCCACGCAGTCCCAGGCAGAAAGCAGTTGGAAAGATCAGCCCTCCTGTCACAGACAATTGAATTCCAACCAATTTATCTGTCAGGACGGCACTCACAGACCCGAATCCTGGAGCTTACGACTTTGTAGTCCAAATACACCCCTGACGCCTTCCGCTCATGAGTTATGGGCCCTTGTCTCAGGCGAGAGGCTCCAGCTGCCCTACTCCACTCTCACTGCAGATCGGGAGCAGGCTGCGGGCAGTGGCCGAAAGGGTTTAACTTGCTGGGGATGGATTTCTGCCCATCAGCTGCAGGAGGGCTGGGCACTTGGGAGGTGCCCGGCTGGCCCTGGGGCGTCCACACCCCTCAGACGGCCGTGGCCCGGCATCTCCTGCCATCTAAAGAAACGGGAGTCCCAGGCTGGGGACAGAAGGGGTCTGTCGGGAAATCAAAGCTGCCCAGGGTTGCTAGGGCCCCCGACCAGGGAGAGGGCTGCAGGACCTGCCTCAGGGTTGGTGGCATTAAGGGGGCTTGTGGGGACAACCCACAATGAGAATATAAAGCAGCCATTGATTTCTGCATTGGCCGATTTGCCTCTTGATTCATTCATTGATTCCTTGGGGCTGTCCCTCTTTCATTCATTCACTCAGTCGGCCAGCCGGCCAGTCCATCATTGAACCATCACCCCCTGTAGGTGCCTAAGACTCAAATGCCAGAGTCCTCCAGCTTTCAGGCTCAGCTCCTCCCCGTCAGGCCTCTTGGGCCCACCGGTTCATCTCTCTGTGCCTCACCTTGCTTATCTGTAAAATGGGATAGGAGTTCGCCAGCGAGAGTGTGCTGTTTAGGAGGAGGAAGGAGTTGGTGGTACCCGCCCTTATTGTTAATCATTAGGCCTCTAGTCCATGATGGGAAAAGAGCACGATCCTGGGAGTGGATCCATGCATGAATCTCTTATTAAAAAGTGTGCCTGTGCAGGTAATTGCTACATGCCAGAGTACATAGATAGAAGGGGATGTGTTCATGGAGGACCTCCCGGAGAAGACGGCTCCTAGGCTGGGTTTTGCAGAATGAGTAGGAGTTTTCTGGAGAGACAGAGAAAGGCATTCCAAGCAGTGGGAGCATCAGTGCTAAAATCTTAGAGGTTCCAAAGGCCTATTGGGCTCAGCAGAGCTGGAGTGTGGGGTGCATTCAGGCCATGGACGAGGGACAACAAGGCTGGGAAGCAGCCACACACTATCCCGAGTCATGGTGCATGAGGATCCGGCCACTGGCTCAAAGAGTCATCATTCCCTAAGCCCTAGTATGCGCCAGGCTCTTAATGGATATGGTCTCCCTTAACCACCCAGCACTCTGAGCTGACTTCCATGTCCCCTTCAGACAGATAGGAAAACCGAGGCCCAGAGAGTTAAATAGCTACCTACCCAAAGCCACACAGCTAAGGGAAAGAGCCGGGATTTGAACTCAGATCCCTGGGTCTCCTCATTCAGGCCCTCTCCATGTCTGCAGGTCTGGGTCAGGGGCAGGGTGTGGGACATGAAGCTGTACACATGTATGAGAGTGTACCTGTTTTGGAGGGGTGTGCAATATATGCGTGAGCAGGCGTGAGTGTGAGTGTGAGTGTGGGCACACCTGCACTGCAGACCCACATCAACAAGCATGCCCGTGCATTTGGGTGTCTCTATAAACACACAAACACTAAACCTGGTTAAGTGCAAGCTCCCACATGAGTGTGACTGGGTGCCTCCCAGTGTGTGTGTGTGTGCACGCATGCACGCTTATGCACCGGTGTGCGCACGCACGGTGGCTGAGTGTAAGCGCAGGCACACATGTGTGCGACTGCATTCCCTCCCAGGCGTGCATGCACGCGGGAGCGCCTACTGCCAGAACACGTGTGTATAGGCATGAACGTGTGCCACAGAGGCTATGTGCCCGTGTGTGTGCGCTCCCAGAGGGCGCGGGGGGGCCCCACGTGTGTCTCTCCTGCCGTTCCTGAAGCAGTCGGCAGCACAAGCCCCAGAGGCTAAAAGACGGGGACTCCCTTTTCCTCTCCGCGCCTCTCGAGCAAATGGTCTGACTCCGTCAAGACGAGAAGGACAGATATTTTCAGGTAGTGATTTTTATATAAAAAAACGACAGCCTGGCAAATCAGGCCAAAGCGGCGGTCATCACAGCCTCTGGATTAAACACACATAGTGGCTTGCTGCAGCGTAAATCACACAGATTTGACTGGGCCAGGCTAAGGGAGGACATAGTATGTAAGTGCAGCCCTAGAGGGTCTCTCTCTCCACCGTCTGTGTTGGCCTGGAGAAGGGGGCCCGCAGGGCCGGTCCCCGGAGGCCGATGCAGGAGGGCTCATGACGGCAGGTCAACAGCCAACCTGAGGACGGAGGAAGGCAGAGGCTGAATGGAGGGAGAGACCCCACTGCCTGGCCCAGCCCTGCTGCTCCCTGCTGTGCATCTTTGGGCCGGTCGCTTGACCTCTCTGAGCCTTAGTCTCTTTTTTTCTGTAAAATGGCAATCTTGGTCACACTTCACTGAGATGCTACAGGATTAGACAAGATAAGGCAGCAAGGGTCTGGCTCTACTCAGCACACAGACTCGGAGCACAGCCCCTGTTCCCTGCTCTGGTCATTGCCATTCCCGCTGTGACTAGCTGGCATCTGGAGGGAAAGTCCCACCCACCTCCGAGAGGAGACCCGTCTGGCCCGCTCACCTACTCTGGCCCGCTCACCTACTCTGAACGGACGCTTCCTCCCCGGGACCCACAGACCCCTCGGGGAAGGAGAGGGAGATGTGCCCTCCGTCTGGGCAGCCTGCTGGGCCCTGGGCTGACCCCGTCCAGTGTAGCTCTGCAGACAGGAGAGCCTGAGATGCCGCGCCAGGCCCTCTCCCTCGGCCTGCTGCTCTGCCCACTGTGCTCTCTCTACCTCTCTGTCAAATAAATAAATAAAGCCTTAAAAAGAAAAAAAAAATAGTCCATGAAAAAAAGAGCCACCCAGGCACCCCTTATCATTATGATTTCTATCTGTCATGAATAGCATTTCATTTGCTTTTCTTTTGAATTAAGCCTTCCTCACTCTCTTCCCTTCTTCCTTCAGCCCCCTTCTCCCTATCTTACCTTCTGGGGACCCTGGGCAAGAGGCTGGGTCTGGAAGCAAAAGTCAGCCGAGGTCACTTGGTGGCATCGGCCGCAGTGACATTCAAGCTCTTTGACATCGAGCTGCCCCTGCAGTGGGGACCCCCCAAGGGCAGGGGTGGCCATGGGGAGGGGGCTTCCTTCTGAACCAGCCCAACACCCACCACAGAGAAACTGGGGGCAGGAGGCTCGGCCCCGGGAGAAGCAAGAGGGCAAGACATAGAGGCCGACCCACATTCAGATGGCAAGCGGTCCCCTCTGAGTCTGTTCCCTCCTCGATAAAATGCAGCGAGGGCAGGTGGAGAGTCACCCTGCCCGGCCGTGCCCACTGGGATAGAGGGGACAGTTCGCCACACACACCCCACCTCCCAGAGGGCCTCAGGTGCAGGCTCAGAGGTTCGGGCAATGCCTCCCACAGAGCTCAAATGCTCAGTCGCAGAGACCCACGAACAGGGTTGAAGGCAGGACAGGTTTGCCTTTCCCTGCTACCCAGGGGACGCCTTCCCCATGATGGGACTCACATGGCTGTTTTTTTAACTGCGGTCATTTTGCCCAACGAGCTCATCTCCCTGCCTGTGTCTTCTCTGTGTTGAGGCTTTGGTCAAGGCAAGCCTGTAAAAGGACGCCTGTGAGCCCCTGCCCCTCTCTGGGTGATAACACGGACTGAAGGCCCAGAGGAGAAGCAGCCAGGGGCTCGCCTTCTCCTTGAGAAGGCCCGGGGGTCGGGCACCGCGCTCCGAGCCTCCTCCGAGACTGGGGCCTCCGGAAGCCCAGGTTTCTGCTCCCCATCTCTCACCCACCATGAGTCACCTGCCTACTGTCCCCATGTCCTTCTCTTCCTTTTGCTTTTGTGCCTGGAGCCTTGTGGACCATTTGCAAGTAATTCTGCTTCCTCTCTTCAAACTGTCCCAATCGGGGCTGCTGAGACATGACTTGGTATCCCTCTCCTCTCTCTACCCTTCTCTCATGGCCTTGGTTCATACCTCCCTTTCTCTTGCCCCTCCCTTTACCTGGCTTCCTCAAACTCCCAGCCAGGCCTCCCCAAAGCCAAGGCGTGGCCCATCTTACAGAGCCCTGGGTTCAAATATCACCTCCTCCTCTTCCCAGCTATAGGCCTTAGTAAATTCTTCATCTCTCTGGCTTGCTTATAATAAAAGTCTTAGATTGATCAGACTGTTGAGAGAATTTTGTGAGGAAGTGAACAGAAAGCATTCAGCACGTCACAGGCTCTAACAGAGGCTCGTGCCTGTGTGGCTGCTGGTTCTCTAGTTAGGGTTGTTGGGGGGGTTGTGAAAGTTTATAGGGTTGCTGGGGCAAGAGAAAATGAGGGCAGGGTGATCCAGGAAGAGGGAAACAGCCTCCGAATATGATATAATATGTGTCATATGGTGGAATGCAGGGAAAGGACCAGCAAGGGGGAAGACAGTAGGCCCCTGAAAACTTGGACAAATTTTCACAATATCCTTAGATTCCAACAAAGCCCTGAATGTGGTGGGAAAAGGTTGGTTTCCCCTGGGAACTGGCACAACATCCCCGTAAATCACACCCGGCTAAAGGAAGCCAGCAGAGTTGAGAAGCCCTTCCCCAGCCTCCCGATTTCCACCAAGCAGTCTCCCAGGCCCGCTTCCCCAAAAGAATGCTCAGATTCCAGGGCTGGGAATGGTGAGGCCCAGCCAGTTCTGGTATGCAGGCTATGGGGACCTGGGATCCCTCCAGAGCTGACAGAAGGACTAGAAGTCTCAGGCATAGCCACCCAAGGAGACTGATTTCTCCTCCACAGTCTGTCCCGTTCCCAGCAACTGGCTCTCAATGGGCCCTGCTTCTCTCCTGCTCAAGAACTTTCCATGGCTGCCCACTGTCTACCAGCCACAGTCCAGATCCTCATGCCAACATACAGGGCCCTGCCTGGTGGGCCTGCTCCTGCCTTTCCACCTCATTTCCTCAAGTCTCCATGCCCTACCCACCCCCAGACCCTTACTTGAGCCGCACCATATTGTCCAGCCTTCCCCAGTGCCTTCATCTTCAACTTCGAGACCATCGGTGTATGCTATTCCCTCTGCCTAGAATTCCATTTGCTTCCCCCTTCCCTCCAGAGAACTCCTATTGATCCTTCAAAACCCACCTCATGTGGTGCTTTCTCAGTGAAGTTCACTAGAGTCAGCCTCCTTTGCATGTGTGTGCTCACACCTAGTTCAAACAAAGGAGAGACACGGGAGGTCACAGAACGTCCCTAATGAATCATCTGGTCTCAGTCCGATTCTTAGTAACGGAATTCTTTGTTCAAACAAAATTTTTAAGTGGAATTCCACAGTTCAAGATGGATAAATGTAGGTCAGCTCCAGTTGAAGTGGGATGAGGGTCCATATTTGTTGGAACCCTTTGGGTTATAAGTTACAGAAACTCAACTCGTAATTGCTGAAAGGAAACAAAAGAAGGAATTTATAAGCTCACAGGCTCCTATAACTGAAAATTCCGAGGCATCAGGTAGGGCTGGATCCAGGAGTTAGAAAGCTGACATTGGAAATCTGTTTTGTATTTTGTTTCTACTTTCCCTGGCATTGGCTTCATTCTCAGACAACCTCTTCCCAAATCATAACCAAGATGGCCCCCAAAGCTCTAGTCTCTCATTCCCCTTGCTCGGCTGCCCAGAAGCCGAGAGACTTATTCTAAATTGTCCTAGCGAAAATGCCAAGAAGGTTCGATGTCTCTGACTGGCCACGCATGATTCATGAGATTGCTCCCAAGCAGTCATGGTAGCCGGGACGATTTGCTGATCTTAACAGCCAGCCTTGGGTCAGAGCCACCCTCTGGAGCCAGGAGGTGGGTTAACCCTTTCAGAACAACACAGACAAATAAAGGCGGTGGAAAAGAGACCCCCCAAGGGAAAATCAAGGTGCCAGAACCCAAAAAAGGGGTCTAGACAGACTCCCCATTCTTCTGCAATCTTATCCCATCTGCCTTTTTTTAAGTCCCCGAAACATTTTCTGAAACCCTAGGGTTTTGCGGGACATGATTCGAAAACCATACCACTAGCCCCATTCTACAGAAGACAAAAATAAAGGCCCAGAGAAGGAAAGTGCCTCCCCAAAAGTCACACAGCACACTCCACCCTCACACTCCCAATTCCCTGAAAGAGCCAAAGCCTCCTCGATGAGTCTCTTCCCCTGCTGGGTCCACAGCCTCTCCACTACCGGGTTTGGCTAAAAGGATTTGTCAGTTGTCGGCTCGCTTGTCTAACTAAATTAATGTTTTACATTTCTCCTCCAGTTTGCAAACTTTTTAAAAATTAATCCCATCATTTCAACAAGTGTAACAACTAAATTATCATCTTTACATGATTAAGGAGGCTGCCGCGTCTTCTTTGGCAAACACTGCATGCACATAATTTTACTAAATGTAATAAACCAACCATAGAGCTATTAATTTTGCCATGGTATTCATAACAATTAGAAATGCATGAACCTTAAAATGATAAAAACTGAATGGAATACTGAAATTGCAGGAAATCCCCAAACCTCCCTCTGCAGGCTAAAGACAATGTCATGAGATACAGATTAGGGTCAAGAGACAGAAATTAGATGTCATTTGCCTCTTAGCTCCATTGCAATACTCTCAGAATGTGACAGACCAGAGTAGGAGCACTTGGCTAACTCGATGAAGCATCCTTCAAAATCCAGACATCTGTGAGAAACAAGGTATTGGGGAAAACTCCCTACCTATTCAGAGCTTTAATAGCCTCTGAGAGTGTCTAGTCTGAAATAGCAAATACATGGCGAAGGTTCCATCACCTCAATTCCTACACCCATGGAAGACAGTATTAATTGATCACAGAACTCTCTCCTGCAATCTCAACACAGCCCTCCACGGCAGGCATTACCAATCAATCCCAAGAGGATCTTATTTATGTTCCAAATGTAGCCTAATCTTGCTGGTTTAGAGGGAGAGAAACCACAGAGAGGAAAATGCTGCAGAGAGGTAAATGACTTACTCAAAGTCAAATAGAGATTAAGGGCACAATCCAAGCAGGAGCTGCAAAGCTACGGCTTTAACACTACAGGCCAGGAGGCTGACCTCTCCCTGGTATACTGTTCTCTCAACCAGCTAAAGTGAAATCTTTCTCTACAGTCTCCTGGTAAACCAAGTATTCCACCACCTCCTCTCCTTTTCCCTCTCTTACCATCTTATCAAATTTATATTAGCTTTTTTTCTTTCCCACATTACTGGCAAAACGGCCCCTCGGCGTAATATTCCTAGAGAACAATTTGTATCAAAAGCCTTAAACAGCAAATATCCTCTTCTCAGAGTCGGTAGAATTTATCTCAAGAACTTAAATGGACAAAAACCCAGAAGCAAGTTCATAATACAGAATATTATCACTGAGTGGAATAAAATTGAAAATGACCTAATAATTTAAATTATTTTAAAAACATTTGTAAAATGGGCTATTGAATTAACATGAAAGATGGTAACAGAATTTTATTTAGTAATAAATACAATGTTTCAAACAGTATATGTAGTTTGTTGCCATTTTTATAAAAAACAAACATGGACAGACATACACATACCCAGGGTTGCCATACACAGTGGTCCAGGCTGTGCATTAGACAACTATCATCACTCAAGAATCACCCGAGAATAACGGTGCCCACTAGAACTGGTCAATGCAACATCCCTGCATATGGCTGGAAAAGTATGAAAGGTTATTCACCAAAATAGTAATAGTGGCTACTGGGGAGAGTAATTTTATTTTTAATCCTTATTTTGATGCTCTAGGATTTGTATCATGAACACACTTCATTTGGTAAAATGTATGATAATCCTTCCAAAGCACTGTCCTGCTTGAAATCCATTTGTTACATATCCTGGTTTATTTCATCACACATCCTGGCTTACTCTGGCCAGGTGTGTGTGTGTGTGAGTGTGTGTGTGTGTGTGTATGTGTGTGTGTGTGTGTGTGTGTGTGTTTATTTTACAATATTAAATCAATATCAAGGGAGGACCTATGAGGCCCAGGCATTGTGCTAGGGATGCAATCTCCACCTTTACGAGTTTCAAATCTAAAGAGAAGTTTGCACATCAAGCAAGCCATTGTGAGCTAGAGCTGTGAGGGAGGGGAGAGCAGCCAGCCTTGGTGTGCGGGGGCAGGGGGGGCCCTCTGAGGAGGCATCTGGATTGTTCTATAAGATGCATTCCAGGCCAGTCTTGTCTTCCCTCTAAATCAAGCATCTGGTGGCAGACAGAGTGCCTTGTCGACGTTCTTCGACCACAGAACGAGAAGCCCAGGCACAGCCGGGTAGGGCCCGGGGCCAGCCCCCAGCATGCACCTGCAGGTTGAGCGCTGAGCCCGAGACTATCCGTCACACTCAGCCTCATACCTCAGAGCTCTGAAGCCACAGATCTGGGTTTGAATCCAGAGGACAACTGACTCTCGGTGTCCTCCTTATGAATTGGAAAGAATTCCTAACTCCTGAGGATTGCATGAGGTCAGACCGGCAATCAACGGTGGTGTTATTGATTGATACTATGAGTATACCAGAGTCTCAGCTGAGGAAGGCACCAGACAGAAGCCCCACCCAAGCCCCTCTGGACAAGACTGGAGCAGGATCAGAAAGCACGTGCTCTCCCAACCCGGCGAGCTCCCACTGTCATTGGCCACGGCCAGCAGGGCCGGCCCCATGGGCAGAGCTGGTGGCAGAAGGCACCCAGACATTGCAAGATGCAGCCCCCTTCCCTCCCCTTCATCAACCATCCAGGATCCAAGTATTTGGCCCCAGAAATTTTCCCCCATAGATGGCAGCTCGTTTCCTTTAAGGAAATGACAGTCAGTGTTTCTGTGACCCCCACCCTTCGAGTAACAGTGAGGTGATCTGGACAGGCCTGAAAAGTGGCATTTCCCTCCTTGGCCCCAGATGCAGCTCTGTAGGCCTAGGACCTCCCAGGCTCCTCTTCGGGATGCGTCGGAAGCCCGTTCTCAAATGAGAGGAACCTGACTCAAAGTCGGGAATTTTCCATCCTGGTTCTGCTGGAAGACTGTGGTCAAGACCCCTGCTCCTGGCCTTTGTTTCCCCGCCCAGAAGTGGAGGGCCGGATTTGAGGTTTCTATATGTCCTCCCATCCCTGAGTCTGACTTTTTTATTTTAAGATTTTATTTTTATTTGAGAGAGAGAGAGAGACCATGAGCCAGGGGAGGGGTAGAAGGAGAGGGAGAGAGAGAACCCTAAGCAGACTCCCTGCTGAGCACAGAGCCTGATGCTGGGCTCAATCTCAGGACCCTGAGACATGACCTGAGCCGAAATCGAGAGTCGGACGCTTCCTGCCTGAGTCTGACTTTGTGATACTGCATAGGTCTTAGCTTCAGACAAGCCTCATTGTTGGGCATCTCCCTCCTCCCAGCCTGTGCTGATTTCCCTTCCAAGCTCCCAAGCCTTTGTCTGGACCTTCCAGAGGATGTTGCTCCCAATCAAGTTACAAGACCCAAACCACGTTGACCGCAGTCCTTTCCCTGAACGACTGGAGGTTCCCAGCTCCCAGATGGTGAGCCC
Organism: Spilogale gracilis; assembly: GCA_004023965.1. Lineage (NCBI taxonomy): Eukaryota > Metazoa > Chordata > Mammalia > Carnivora > Mephitidae > Spilogale > Spilogale gracilis. Next base: position 15,274 of record PITA01018705.1, read on the forward strand.
CACTTAATCCCGGTCCCTAAGACTATCTTTGCACAGCTCACCTCATGTCTGGGCAAGGCCTCTTCCAAGGACCTGGTTGACCAGCAGGCTGGAATCGTTCAGTCATTCAGTGTTGGTGCACCCAGCCCCTGCTCTGTGCTAAGGCATGTGGTGGGTGCCAGGGAGGCCAAAGGAGTAAGGTCCAGGCCTGTCTCCAAGGAGCCCCCCACCCCCACCCTGGGCAGGACAGACAGAGACCATTCCTGTACATCGTGGCTTTCTAAGCAGAAAGGATAGAGTGTGCATGGGGGGGTATGAGGAAGAAGAGAACGAACACATGCAAAATTGCAGGTGATCCGGTCATGTGCGTGGGGCTTGGACAGGGGAGAAGCAGGGCCGGGCAGGGGCAGGGCCAGGGTGGGCAGGGTCCCGACCCAGAAGATCCAAACTAGACTGGAGGCAGGAGACAGAGCCTTTGGCCACTGTGCGGCAGCTGAGCTGTGAGGGAGGGAGCAGACCCAGGGGCCCTTGACAATCTTTGAGGAGAAGGAAGATGGCGGCACCAGCTCGGGGTGCCAGTGCTTGAGGGGAGAGGCGGACAGAATCAAGAGAGCTTTGGCCCATCGATCCTCAAGGCCTCGGGAATGGTTTTGCCTGAGGACTCGTGGGAGAGAGGAGCCGAGGGCGCTTCCTGGAAAGACAGAGCTTCTCCTCCTCTTAATGAGGAAAGTCACCCCAGAGGAGAGCGAGGAGGGAAGTGGAGGGGACGGCAGATTCCTCTGGGGGCACGTTCAATTCCCAGGGTCAACTGTCCCCAGCTAAGCACACAGCACATGCTCTCAGAAGAGGAGGGAAGGTGCCAACAGCCATGTTCCGAGGGCCCGGTGAGTGAAGTTCCGAGTGGTCGGGGCTCGGCGGGGTGAAATGAAGCCTCTGGAAGCCTGCATCTCAACCCAGAAGACCGGCCAGGATGCCCCACCTAACCAGAGCCCTCTACTAAGCGGAAAGCCTGACCACCAGAAGACCAGGGCCCCCGTCGGGCCTCCGCCACCGGCTGATGTCACCGAGTCCCTGTAGCCCTCTGAGCCTCACAGGGCTGCTACGGGGTCAGAAACAAGGCCGAGTGTGCTGAGAGGGGGAAAGAGAACTTTCTCAGGGGGCAAATGGAAAGTGCTAGGCCAATCGAGCTCGATGTTGTCAGTTTCCTTCCTCAGCCGCCGGGCCACCTGCCCCACCTGTCCCGGCTTCCTCAGCCCTGATCCATGAAGACCCTGCCCAGCCTCCTGACTGCCAACCCCAGACTCGTCCCAGTCCCCGTTTTGGAGGAGCTGGAGGAAAACCAAAGCTAGAGAGGGAGTTAAAACCGTGTCGGCAGGCATCAGCCCGGTGGGGAATGAATGTCCCCAGGACTCCAGCAGTTTTGTTCTCCAAAGTGAGCTCCAGCCTCACAGCGAACCTGATAAGCCACCTGGACTTGAGACCCCACATTTTTCCTCTTCAGAAAAGTGTCGCCCACATTCCTCTGTTTCGTTACTCTTGGCTATGCGGCTGCGGCCGCTGGGGAGATTGCCAGTGAAGGGAGGCTGCCTGAGGGGATGCCGCCTTCACCTGCCCAGACCATCATCCCCGCCGTTCACGGATGGCAGACCTCCCCATGGCCAGCTCCGGGCCCCCATCAGCTGTCCCTCCGCCAGGCAGAGACCGGGTCTCACCAAGCCTTTGTCCCGCTGGTCCCCAACTCTCCTCCCCACCTACTCCACCTTCCTGTTTCGTTGCACGCAACCTCTTTTTTCCGTCTTCTCTCCATTTGTGTATCCAATGGGCATATATTGAGCACCTACTGTTTGCCAGGCACTGTCCAGAGGCTGAGGACATGGCAGTGAGTAAAACAGGGTCCTCGTGTTCACGAGACAGTAAATGAGCAAGCAAACAGACATGGGCAATAGATATTTTCCAAAGATAGTAACAGATGTCTTCTCGTGCTCTGTGGGGAGACCCGCTCTAGGACCCAGCCCCCATGCTAGGAGGAGACCAAGCAGCTCGTGGGCCATGAAGAGGAACAGAAGTCCCCAGGGAAACCTTGACGGCTGACACCCCGTGGAACAGCAAGGAGTCCTTTCAACCAGGAGATGAGCAACATCACGGAGAGCCAGCCCTGCCTGATCCCAAGGCCAAACTGTCGCCAACCCCACGGACATGGTGGGAAGGCATCTACTAAAGAAGAGGAACCTTAGAGACAGTCTCGTTTCTAGAATTGCACCCCCAGCCTCTGCACACTTCCAGTGATGGAGAAATTACCTCTCAGCCAGGCAGTCCTCCTGGATGGAACAGCTGTGACCGTGAGAACCAGCTTCGTTCCACCCAGGGAGACCCGGCTCTCTGCACCGCTCTCGGGGGCCATGTGGACACGGTCAGGGACATGTGTCCCCCTGGCCTCCTATAGCCCTTTCTTTTTGTTTTTTTTTTTTTTTTTTAGTTTTTTTTTTTTAAAGATTTTATTTATTTGACAGAGAGAAACACAGCCAGAGAGGGAACACAAGCAGGGAGAGTGAGAGAGGGAGAAGCAGGCTTCCCACCGAGCAGGGAGCCCGATGGTGGGGCTCAATCCCAGGTCTGCAGGATCATGACCTGAACCGAAGGCAGTCGCTCAACCAACTGAGCCACCCAGGTGCCCCTATTTTTTTTATTGTTACTTAAATTTTTTTTCCAGTGTTCCAAGATTCATTCCCCATTTCCAACACCCAGTGCTCCACCGTCATAGGTGCCCCCAGTACCCACCACCAGGCTCTCCCAACCCTCCATCCCCCTCCCTCCAAGTCCCTCACTTTGTTTCTGTGTCCAAAGTCTCTGTTGTTTCGTTTCTCTCCCCAGATTACCCTACTTCCCATTTCCTTTCCTTCTCCTACTGTCCTCTATATTACCCCTTATGCACCGCAAGTAAATGAAACCATGTGATACTTGACGTTCTCTTCTTGGCTTATTTCACTCAGCATAATCTCTTCCAGTCCAGTCCATGTTGCTACAAAAGTTGGATATTCATCCTTTCTGATGGAGGCATAGTATTCCATTGTATATATGTACCACATCTTTATCCATTCCTCTGTTGATGGGCACCTTGGCTCTTTGCACAGTTTGGCGATTGTGGCCATTGCTGCGATGAACATTGGGGTGCATATGGCCCTTCTTTTCACTACATCCGTATCTTTGGGGTAAATGCCCAGTAGTGCAATTGCAGGGTCATAGGGC